>CM057719.1:23802761-24077761 GCA_030064385.1 Melaleuca quinquenervia | reverse complement strand
CATAGTACTAAGCGTAGAAATATATAATTGGGGAAACAAATAAGCGCCTGAAAAGGTTTGAACTCATGACTTTCTGCTCTGATACCATGTAAAATTTTGTAACCACATGCGATTAAATCAAAAATTTCTCATATCTTTCTCCTCACATATTTCGTAATATTGACTGAATTTTCTATCAAAAAAATCTACAAAATTGATGCACATATTCCCCCAAAGATTATTTTCGATTATTCAAAATTTAAGTATCAACTGATTTAGAAAACCCCTATTAAACTCATGTTTGTACTCATTCGAATATAACTTCTCTCATAAAAAAAAGTTATACTTTTTGAGCGGTCATCACATAATGCAATGTAGATAATAAATGTTAATGAATTAATGTAAGTAATTTATAAATCCGAATGTGAGACTACGTTATAGTTGTATAACGTGGTATGGAAAGACAGGCCACCACTAATAATGAAAGGCTAGCGGGTAATCAATCAATACCAAAGACTCAAATAAATTCAAAAAAAGAAGAAGAGTTAGAAGCTCAAATTTCACAAATAACCTAAGTTAAGAGGCGCATGTCTAAACTATACCCTCCAACGATAGCTAGAAGAAGATGAAGGCAAGAAAAGCTTCGAATATGCGGTGTTTTAACTTTCTTCAGAGGAACCTTTTGGGTTTGGCAGTTAAATAACTGAGCTCTGATTATAATTACCTGAGGCACTGGATATTCGACTTTTTGCAACAGGTGCACCTATGGAAATCCTGCCTATGTTTCGACTTTTGGAATTAGTCACTCGTTGATAAGTCCAAGAAGCACGCTGGAGTCGGGGTTGAATGCTGCGTCGTCTCATGTGCAAAAAGTCGACTCTGGCTGCTTTATCGAAACATTAGGATTTTGAATTAAAGTGGAGGATCAAGACCAACGTTGGTTGTGCACTGAATTTTCACTTCTGCTGATGATCGCTTCGACAAGTCCCTTGAAAATTCGGACCACCAACAAGGTTCACTTGATATAAAAAAGGTCCTGAACAACTGAGCAAAATGCCAGCTGAGTTCAAATTGTGCAGGATTTGAGGGGCGTCGAGAAGTTCACTGTGTGTGTGCGCGCGTGTGTGTGTGTGAGAGAGAGAGAGAGGGATGAGCGAGATTGAAACCAATCGCCGGCGACATACCCGATGAACAGCGGGGAGGGGGCTTACAGCTACAGCAAGAACTCATACTTCCAGGTTTTGGTTTTCGTGCATTTTAATGATTATCATCTTACTAGACCTTTCCACAGAGGATGAATTCTCATCCTCACGAATTTGAATAATGTCCTACAAAGAGAGCGATCACGAATGTTCTGAAGGCCATGATCGACGAGGCAATCATTGAGAAGCTCCACGTAGAAGCTTATGTCTCCGCCAGTCCTGCCACAATCCGCCGTGCCAACCTCGGCTGCTCCGTTGGACCAAACACCTTCATTGCCATGCAAGACGCCATACACGCCATCCAAAAGAATCTCACATCCAAAGGCCTCATGCCCGAATTCCAGGTTTTCTTCAACGATCATGCCGCCAATGACTTCAACACCCTCTTCAAGTCCCTCCCTCCAGAGAAACCCTACTATGCCGCGGGGGTTCCGGGTTCATTTCCCGGGCGGCTGTTCCCGGAGTCTTCCCTCCATTTTGTGCACTAACAGTACGCCCTGCAGTGGCTTTCGGGAATTCCGGATGCAATACCAAACATAAACTCTCCCGCGTGGAATAAGGGGAAAATTCACTGCACAAACGCTTCCGAGGAGGTGTGCAATGCATTCGCAGGTAAGTTCAACGAGGACATAGAAGCGTTTCTGAAATCTAGAGCAGAAGAGATCGCCGTGGGAGGAATAGCAGTACTAACCATGCCTGGTAAACCGGATGATGTTCCATATTCTAAGATACCTGTTTGCGTAATGTATGATCTTATCGAATCGAGTCTCATGGACATGACCAAAGAGGTAATGGTATCACAATATCTCCAACTTTTGTTTGACCTTTTTCTTAAATCTTTGATTAGACTAAAGAAGGAAAAAATAAGCTTATCTGGGATATGAAGTTTATTCAACTTAAGAAAATGTTTAATTCATATGCATATCTATAGACAACACGACAAATAATACCATCGAGGTAGTCTCGCATCCAAAGACTGAAGCTCTACTCAAGTTTCTTCAAATAGGCAAATCTGCTATAACGTTCTTTGTTTCAATAATGTTCTCGTAATTCTTCTAATCCAGAGATTTCACGGCTTTCCTCTCTATAGAAGCTCTCTATAGAATTGAACAATATCCATCTCAAGAAACCTGGTAAATAAGTCTAGAAGGGGGATAAAGAACTTTCATCTGAAAGAATATGGCGACGTGCATTTTGTTTCACTGAATAGACTAGCACCGACATGGGATTGTTTGCCTGCTTAACACTGACACCGAGATAAAAAGTAGTTGCTTATATATATTCACACATAAAAGAAATTACAACAGTACCAAAATAGTTACGGATTGACATATGCCATAAGAGTATGTCCGGGGGGAACTTACACGACAACTAATGCAAATCATGTGTCTTCACAAAGAAGACGTACATCTGAGATATAATTGAACACTTCCGAGAATTTAACTCAGAATCTGCAGTCAAATGCTGATTTCTGCTAATTTCTCCATAGAAGCTGTGTCTCTTTTAATGTGAAGGAGCTTGTCATAAACACACCATGGAAAACTTAAGAAATGATCTTCGTGAGCCTCCTCCTTGTAGCGGCCCCAGAATTCCGGGTGGTAGGTGACATGATACCAAGCTGATGCCTTTGCGTATATATTAACACCGCCAGAAGCAGATCCTGACTCTGTACCATTGAACCATGACCTGGCTCCCTTTCTCAAGGACCTCACTGCAGAATTCATACCTTTCAGGTCTCTTTTTTTATCAAAATATTTCGACTTCGTCAGGATATTCCCACTCAGCATTTCAGCCTCGGTTTCAATGCCATAATAATGCATCAAGCTCCTTACTTTGCAGTCATACTCAAGTTTGTACTTAAAGGCTTCATTGACATGGTTCTTAAAGCCTTCTACTTCCATTCCATGATCGTAGGAGCTCAAAGCAACTTCCCTCGTGAAGGACTTTATAGAATTGGTATATGGTGCAATCCCCTTGACCGCTCTGTAAAGTTTCCCAATCACACGCTGAGACTCATAGGTGGGCTTATCAGACTTTTCCATGAAGTCTGGGTATTCTCTAACTCGCAGATGACATGGAATTTTAGCAGGAACACCAGTTTTTGGGAAGTCAACTGCTACGGAAAATAACTCTGCAAGCTCAGTACATGATTTGCTGCACGCCATCCCTAGCTCCTTATCTGCAAATGCTGTGTGAGAGTGTGAAATAACCCCCAAACTATCATTGACCATGTATTCTGTGAAGCACTCCACGACCTCCTGGATGGTAAAACATTAATTTCGGATAGCATGAGTTTATTAGTTATCCGCTAAATAAGGCATATACCAGCAGAAGACACTAATAAAGAAGCTTCTCATGAAACTAATATAGAGATGTCGAATGAGAAAGACTTCGCAAGTAAAGTCTGAAGAGGCATGCTATGGGACTGAAGGGCGCTTTCCACAAGGTTCACATGCTGAGCAACAAGAATTACACTATGCTAATAAAACAAACTAGATGCTCACATATCTGCTTTGTAACTAATATTGCCAAATGAATTCCCCAATAAATTGAATTAAACGGTGCCACCCATATGATCAAGCTTCGAGTATCTAGTTCCTTCATAAACTATGAGGGGATCTAGTGATGTCTGATACCTGTGCATCTACTGGTTTCCTTGATAGATGATCTACATGGTTGCCCATAGAAACTGTCCATTCAAAAATACCAGAACATAGCCTAATCCTTTCTACATATTGTATTTCATGATTAAAAATATAACTGAAGAACCAAAATATGGAGAACCGGAAGGGAAGAAACATGGAATGTCAATGCCAAAGATGACAACTTTCTGTACAAATTTGAAGAGTTCAATTTGCTAAAGTTTTAGTAAATTGAAGATGTCCTCAGTCCACAAAAATTTTGGTCCCATTACAGCAATTATGGCAAATCTATTTGATAAATGGTAACGACATTTTAACTCCGGTTTTCATCAAAATTGCCGTTAATATTTCTTGTCAGAAGAGTAAGATGTCCGGAAAACCACAAGTTACCGATGCAACTGTTTTCTAAAAGCCACTGATCTCATTCACCGGCCTTATATAAAGATGTTTTGCATATGAGCATATCACTTGAACAAACCATCAGTGTGGTCCTCTCAAACATAATGTTAAATGGGCAAGCATGCACACGCTTTCAGAGATAATAGGTGTGGCTGTTTGTTAGTGGCCAATGAATACCTCGATGGTGACATCATGATCAAGAGTTACAGGAGGCGCTGGGGTATAATCCATGGGTTGACACATACGAGTGGGAAACAGGTCACGATCCCAAGAAACAAAGTATAAGTCTCCGTCCAGATCACTTCCCGAACATTCATTTGGATGTGGCCTGGAGGTTAGCAGCAAAATATCAGAAAATGATGTAGATTATGCATAAATGCTATCTTGTATGGGGCAGGAACATGCATGAACAAACAGGGAAATTAAATCTAGATCTGTTCCGTGATTGCTCATGGTTTTTGAAATCTTACCATCTGAAATCAGAAAGAAAAAGTAAGAGAGTCCAGCGAGTCCTGATAAATCAATCTTTTTGGTAACACCATACCTCTCAAGAAAGATGTCAAGTTCTAGTTATAGCCAGATATGCAGTTGACCAACAAAGGGAAAAAATGGAGTTGACAGGTCATGTGATCATGATTTTATCTGCTCACATATGGTTGTCTAAGATGGACGAAGTGGGTTTGTTCATATGATACCTTCTATTGCAGAAGTCCACATATTGTCTGTACAAATCCCCAGTTACATGAATGTTTCTATCTATACAGATTAATAAATGCACGACCAAACAAAGAAAATGCTAATATGTCTTTCAGTTCTATCCTTGATAGCTTTGACAGAATCTCTCTCATAAGAATTTCTGTATATTGTCAATGCCACCTTGGTATCTTTATGAACAAACCAGCGCACTCTCCATCTTTTTAAAAACCAATCACAATTACCCCCATAAACCCAACATGGTAAGGTTGGCCGAGGATTTTTTCTTCTTATTTTTTGGGCAAATGGTTGGTAGAGACGGGAGGTTTGAAACAATAAAAAGTGGAAAAAAGAAACAGAGAAATGAGTCCAGACTTAACTGCCAAGAATGTTACTCAGTGGGAATGAGAAGAACTGACATGGTAAGAAAATGAGCACCAGCAGTAAAAGGAAAAAATTCACCTCTCTCCTTTCTGAGGAAAAACAATGCAATCGACCATATGGTGCAGAGATGGAACATCAACCGCCTCTAAGACACGGACATCTCCAGGATGCAGGCAAGGGTTTTTTGCAACCACCAACATTCTCTGAAAGATACGGGTGTCGAGGGTTGACTCACTTCTGCTCGACTTTAGCATGGTTTTGCTTCCAATCTGCAAATTTCCAACATGAGAGAGTTGTACAAACACCTGACCATATTCCAAAGTCCTTGTTTCGTCCAAGCATCCCATCATCAATCTTCCATTTGGCACAAAGATCCTTGCTTTGTTACGCAAGTCAAGCAACTTCGACGCGCAGAATGTTCGAAGCATCATTGATAGAAAGGGTTCCACATCTGGTTCATAACCACAGGTAAGCATTTCTAGAAGAACCTTAGCATTCTCTCCAGCAGACATAAGCTCTAGTGCATGCCGCGCCACCAGAGGATCCGTTAAAATAGCGTCCAGTTGACGTAGTGCCTCCCTTTGCTTCCTTTCAAAAATGCGGTCCTTGACTCCAAGAGTAGACAAAAGAGTAATAATCTGGCGATTAAGAAAGCAAGGTCGATTTCTGCTCCATTCTAAAACATCTAGTTTTGTATTTGATGATTCATATTTGAGCATGCTGCCTCTTAATGATAATTTTTTTGATGATGTTGGATCCACTGCCACAACACCTTTGAACCCACCGTATCGAATCTGAAATGCAGATGGGGTTGAAATTGTAAGACCGCATTTTCTAGCAACTTCCGGAGCAAATTGGTGAGATATTTTCCCAATACCATCAGAGAAATTATATGTAATTCCATCCCTTATGGTTTCCACATCTGAGATCATTTCAACTTCATCTTTCCCGACGTTAAGAGTTTCTGTCGATGAACTAAAGGACTGACCCAATCTGGCAGCATATTTTGCCACATTTCGTATCTTATGAAAATCCCCCATCCACTTCCTTATATCTGCTGCAGTAAGCCCTTCCCTGGAAGCAAACATCCAAACGGAACCATCCCGTAATTGACTTGATGAAAAGGCAAGAAACTCAAACCTTTTATCACCAATGACAATCCCATCTCTCAATGTAGCGACTATCCTCTTATAAATTCCGCTTCGCCTCTCATCATTTGCAGAGTTGCGCAGAGACAAATTCGATGAATAAATTTTGCCAAGTTCCTCGTCAACAAAAGAAACACGGAGAAAATTATCAATATCTCCAGGATAGTTACGCAGCACCCGATTGGAGACATTCACTTCTGGACCACAGAAATACATCTTAGAAGGAGTTACTTGAACCCTACGCACATACACCAACCCATCATCTAAAGAAAGAGTTCCAGCTGTAGGTTTGGGGTCAGAATTCAGATACTGCCCATACTGCTTCAAAAGCCAAGTTACAGGATGGTAACAGCATTCTTTTTGACGACCCAGTTTTTCCAAAGCGTGTTCTATGCAAGCAACATTCATGTCCATTCTTCTCGGATCAACTAGCCGGAAAAAATTTAAATCCAGAACCGGCCACGGTAGAAACCCATGCTGAACCAAGGAGCAGACCTTGAACAAGATTCCATATGGCAAGGCAACTTCAGTAGGTGGAAGCACAACAGGTACAAGGTCTGAATGACAAGTATTAGGAGGGGCACTTTTCAGGGTGAACTGCCTGCTCTGTTCTTTGTAGCAACCAAGATACTTATCAAAATCAGGAAGCTGATGAGAGTGCTGAAGTTCCAAACACAAGGAGGAAGATTGGCCAATACAGAAAGATGGGGTAAAATCAACTTCCCGGACCCATTGGTTATCAGGAGCTGCCATAAAATATTTGAGAGTGCTGCAATCTTTTTCATGGATCTGAGGGGCACCTAGCAACTGATTAAATAAGACCACAGAAAAGGAAAAAAAAAAAAAAAGGAATCAGTAGTGTCCAGCTCGACGGGCATATAAAACCTCTGTTCTATTTCAGAGGCCAATTGCTGCTCTACCAATAATATGGGAATCGGGGAAGATTCACAAATCAACATCATAGAAAGAGTATCATTCTCAAAGAAGTAAAAGGGCAGGTATTTTATATATTGTGATTCACTACCACCTGCACTGTTTAGTACCTCCTAATGTAAATGATTCATCAACATATCCACTACCAACAAGAACATAGAAATTTGATGTTATGGCTTAAAATCATCATTAAGTTGAAGCATCAAACCTGAATGACTAGATACTTCAGAGTTCGACCTTGTGGTTGGTGCAGCTGAATCTGCCAAATATTCTCATAGGACAGCTCAAGCATGTAGTCCACAGAATTATAGGTTAAAAAGAAGAACAGTTTTCTCATGCCAAATCCAAATTTTACAGAGGCATTTTGGCTTCCCCACAAGGCAGTGAACATACCCTCAGACGTCTGACATCCAAAATGCAAAGTTACATTATCCAGGCAATGCTGAAAGACCCTGGGATTTGGAACGATATCAGATTCTCGTTCCGAAGCCTTTATATTTGAATTGCCATACCAGAGTAACCCATTATCAGCAACAGAAATAATACTTTCGCCGTCACATTTAGCAGTGAATTGAACATGTGCACATGTTCTTCGCTCTCCAACTCTTGGTTTCAGAACTTCCACTGCATAAACAGTCATTTTGCCAAGATATTGTTCCAGAAAATCCTTGACTTTTTCTGCAGTAATGTTTGAGTAGAACCCGTCCAGCTTAATAGTCCTACCCATGCTATCTCAAAGACTCTAACTGCAATTGAAAAACAGAAAAAGAAGAATGAAGTTAATTAGAAGGCATACATCGATACTGCCTCGGCACAATGCTCACAAAGATGACAGATTGGGTTTACATAACCAAAAGCTAAAAGAGTCCAACTACGCAATGTCAAGTCTTACCTCTTTGATTTGCGGGTACATCTCGGCACATTTTGGAGAACAAAAACTAGAAATGGTCAAAAGTGCCTATTCATAACTCATCAACTAGTAACCACCTCATAACTATGCGGAATCCGACATTGCACAACTAAATTAAGCTCTCGCGAGGACAAGGAAGTCATATCCTCGAGATCACTGAGCGAAGTACAACAGCACGAGCATGTGGATCCGCCTCCTCCTAACGAGTTCATCGATTCATGTCCGAAACAAATGAAAAATTGTATTCTTAATATGACACTGTTTATTTCAAATGAAGCGCAGAGTCAAAGCACATGTCCTCCGATTCACCACTCGCATCTAGCTCCGCCTCTCCCTCACCGGAAGGACTCGGATTACGCCCACGGTGGCCACGCATCTCCGACCGAATCAAGAAACCTAAGAGCGTCTTCCCAAGCAGGACAGCCGGAAGAGGCTTTTGAAACATCTCCGATTGATTGCAGTAAGAAAACCTCGCTCGAGAAGGCCAGAAAATGATGATCGCGAGGATGAACAATCTCAGAGCTCAGAATCCAAGTTAAACAGAGCGAGTGTCGCGTCATAGAAATCGCTTTCTTACATGGAACCGGCATTCGCAGCCGACGCACCGGACGCTGCCGGCGCGGCCTGAAGCAGAAGGTGCGTGGGTCGCGCCGCCGGACGAAGCAGGCCATCTCCGGAGGCTCCATTTTGGCAAAAGCCGTGACAGAAGGAGGAGAGAGAAAGTGAGAGAGAGACTTCAGGCTCTCCAGTGCCGCAATGTGAGCTTGACCACTGTCAAAGCCCGAGTTGGCATATCAAAGAAGAACGTTAAGCAGCGTGGCCGGCGGTCGCTCGGAGCCGTCATAGCCGCGTGATCTCACGCGCCTCTGTGAATTTTATTTCATATGTTTTTACAGTTTACAGGGTATTGATGCTAGTTTCCTTTTTTTTCACCGTTAATTGTCAAGATCTTAAAATTTTCGACCAAAAAGAAAAATCTTAAAGTTGAAAGAGAGTAATGCTAGATTTAACAAGTCTCCCCCGGTGACGACGTTGAGTCAACAAATAAATGAAACAAAAAAAATCATAGAAATGAATTTTAAGAAAGAAACGAAATCACAAGAAAAAAAAAAGAATTGCCTTTCTTATTTTGTTGCAAATTCAAACGCTTTTTTTTCAAAAAAAAAAAGCAAAAAGGGTGGGCTCCTCTTAAAATTGGACTCACCCCTTCCTTCTCACAAATTCACAGAGCAGGTCTGCTTTGCAAGCAGAGGATCCAAATCCAATTGATGATCGACCGAGCAAAACAAGATCATGCGCCTCCCGAACGTCGGATCACTGACCCAGCACAGAACTCGAGCACGTTCGAGAAAAGAAATGTGGCCCAAATGAGAAGAGACAGAGATGATCCCATGACGTGGGAATGAGTGCATGAAGGGGAAAGAGCGGGAATGGGGACTCACCAGGAGGGAGAACAGACAGAGATGCGCCAAGATGCTGCGAGTGTTGCAGAGGGTGAGCGTCGCGTGGAAGCAAGAGGGGTTTGTCTGTTGACTCCGGTCAAGCATCCCACCTTCAGAAGTTTCCCTCTCTTTTCCCTGATAAAGATCCCACCTTCAGAAGTTCTCTCTCTCTCTCTCTTTCTTCCTGATAAGAGCCCACCTTAAGAAGACTCTCCCTCTCTCTCTCTCTTCCCATGGGCTGTGATTCAGTTCATCGCAGGAATTTCCAGTCCTGCTGTGTCCACTTTTATGTACGTATACTGTGCCGGGGAAAAACATGTATAAGAACGAGATGATTCTGAAGACGACGAGATGATCAAAATGCCCATACATTCAAACCTACAACAGATTCTAAATGCACTCGAACATACGCAGACAATGGGAATCACTTGTCGACGTGGGGCAAACTTGTTTGGCGACTTTGTTAACATCTCGAAATTGTTTAAATACAGATTTATGAGGGTATTACTGAATGAAGATAATGTTAATCGAGTGATTACCAAATTATTATATAAATGTATTTTACGTATCTTACTGCATTTTATGCTCTCTCTCCCTCATTTTACTGAAGTACAAAGGTTTGCGCTTCAGCTGCTTCTATACCTCAATCTCCACCATCCACACCTTGTGTGGCTCCCAAAACAAAGCTAAAAAGGTCAGTTCAACCAAATCACCCTCTCTAAGCCCCTCCGAGGGCCGCCATTGGTGGGCTTTTCCATGTGGTCAAGATCTCCGAAAGATGCAGCATTTTCATAGGAGCACCTGATCAGAGCAATGAAGAACATGGCTGGAAAAGATGCCCATTTAGCTTCCTCAATGTGCGGAAGCTAAACCAAAAGGAGAGGAGAATGATTAGTATGACCCACATGGTTTGGGTACACTCTCATCTCTATCTTCTTTTTTTAATTTGGGCATTGCTTGGTTTATTAATCCCTTATGGGGAAACTACACCAAGCTGATCGAGGAAGGGCTCCACACGAGGCGCATGATGCATCATTAGGAGTAACTGAAGAAGGCAACTACCTCATCCCGTGAAAAGAAAGCTGATGTCCTTTTCCCTTAAGTCTTCTTCTCGTCAGTATAATAATTCATTCCGGTCTATGCATTTTAGCTTCTCTTGGTAGAAACTTCCAGAAACAACATTGCTCCATAAATAGGGTCTAGCCAAACTATCCGTGGCCGCCCCAATCCAAGACGTGGGTATTTTCATCACTTGATAAAGATCAGAATGACCAACCGGGGGCCTAATGCTTTCGCAGGATGGAGTCAAGCTCGACAAACAACCCCCCAATCACGCCACGTGACTAATTTGAAGCTAGACTCCTCCTCAACATGCTGGATCGGGGAACGGAACCAGGAAACAACATTCTCAGACGCCAAATTATTAGCTAGAAGCAAATGATTGTATCCCAATCAAACTCGAGATTCAAATGAACAGTGTGCGTGAGAAGAGAGGGTTTGTACAACATTAAAGTATAAAAAGAGGTAATTTATGTCAAGATGCAAATGGACCGTGCGTGAAGAAATGATTCATACATGTTAAAATATAAAAGAGAATTTATATCGCTCAAACTATCAATGTCCATCTAGATCTAATGAACGCCATTAGATGTATGTTTAGTTTAAATCCTTTGAATAACTTCGTCGAGGAGGCCTAGATTGGTTGATCATGAGCCACTCCTTCTCCGACACAACATATGATTGGGGTTTGCTTTTTCGTGACACGACCCGAACGGGACCAAGTCAATCCCCTTGACAACGTGCTTGAGGAAGATATTGCCGAATGCACCTTTTCCTCCTTTTTTTAGCTGATTCTCTTTTTCCTCTCTTTTCTTTCCTAACTTTCTTCATTGCTAAGTGCCGGTCCTTGGAACACGAGCACTCCACACTTAAAAAGCAAGCATCACAAATTAACTTCATAAACAGTAACAATAATCTACTTAGTTAGCTGTGGATTTTGAAGGAAAAAATGAAGTACATTCCTGTACTAAGCCAAGGGCTAGGATTCCGGATTTCTAGTTGAGCCCGAATCGTCTGTTCTATTGACCCATCTTGATGTTCGGCTTGCTAACATTTGCTTGGCCTACTCCATGAACCATGTTGGTTCTGAAAGCACGCACATACTTTCTAAACAAGTTGTCCAGTTTTCTTGCATAGTACTAATCATGGAAATATATAATTTGAGAAATAAATAAGGAAAGCGTAGAAATATATAATTGAGGAAATAAATAAGGGACTGAACTCAGAACCTTCTGCTCTGATACCATGTAAAATTTTGTGGAATTACTGCTAACGACTCTAAAAGTTTAAGCTATTGCATGAAAACGTAATTTAATATTTTATTATTTTAACACAAGTGATTGATACTAAATATCTACAGCAACCTTAGTTAAGTTGCCCACCAAGTTAATACG
This sequence comes from Melaleuca quinquenervia, assembly GCA_030064385.1. Classification (NCBI taxonomy): domain Eukaryota; kingdom Viridiplantae; phylum Streptophyta; class Magnoliopsida; order Myrtales; family Myrtaceae; genus Melaleuca; species Melaleuca quinquenervia. The sequence goes on along the minus strand of CM057719.1, from coordinate 24,065,576 downwards.
TACATAGCAGTTCCTTGAAAAAGATATACCTACATTATGAGTACATACGAGGAAACTGACGCTAAAATTGCAGCTGCCCCTTTTATTTTCTTTTTTCCTTTTTACCTCCCCCTTCTAACAGAAAACGAAGCTGTTTTTTCCAGTCACTTAAAATCAATAATCCAAAGGGGGCAAAACAACATCCTGTATGGGCACAAATTTTGCTTGGCCGCCGTACTCTTCAGGCAAGACTTCGCAGCCAATTTCCTTGACCAAGTCTTCTTGTTCATCTTCGTTGCTCACAACCACGATCTGCAGAATTTGTTTCAAGATAAAGGGTAAAGACTAGAGGGAGAAGCTTGACAAGCAAGAGTTGTGAAGTAGTTACTGTTTAGATGATTTATCATCAGGTCATCTCAAACTCATTCATTCTTCAGTTTTTTTAGCAGAGGTGGAGAGAGCAAAAACAGGGAGCCTATGTAAGAGAGGGATCCTCGATTTTTATTACATTGAAAGATCATTTCAAATCATACGGTTTCATGTAGTGGAAAATTGCTTATTGATGCAAATGCTTTGATTGACATTATAGATGTTTCATCTTGTAATTGAGTTCTGTTAGTTCTAAGACTTTTGCATATGTGCTTGCACCCTCTTGATGCCCTATAGCAATACACTTTCTATCGACGAGAAAAACAACATGAGGAGGATGGATAAATCATATTAGGCCACAATTTGAATAATCTGCTTAATGGGAGAAACTAGGCGTTGAAAGTTCTGATAATTATTTGCAGAGGCAAAAAGCGCACCTTTTCCAGGGTTGCCTTCTCAAGGAAGCGAGAAACCATCCTCCAAACACTAACAAAGAACCACGGCATACTCAGAATGAAGCACTTGGCCGGGCGCTCAGGATAGTAAGCCTGCAGAATAAGAGGCTCATGATTCGGAGGAATGTTCATATCAAGGCGATGAATTTTCAGTGGTAGAACCATTAGCTAAAGAAAAATGTCAACTTCTTGTCCAGCTGATGCTTCATCCTAGAGATGGTATACAATGGAGTTTTGGATAATTATTGCTGATATTTCATCAGATAGGTTTCACTTTACCCAATGAGCTTTTTTCTTTGAATCTACTACGTACAACAACCTTTTATGAGAAATCACCGTGGTTAGTCCACATACTATGGTTTAAGTAAGTTATGTGAACAACCTTCTGGCTGAAATTTCAGGACAGTCGACAACCTCTCACCTGCAGCAATTGAATCTAACATACCCTTAAGAGGTCGCAAAACTTGAAATGGGGAAGGAAAACCGATCCAACTAGGCCAAAGCAAAGCACAAAAACTCAATATAAAAATTCAAAAAAGAAACAGCTTGAAGAGATATAAATTTAAGACAAGAAGAAGAATGATAATTGGCAATATTCAAGTCAAGAAACATAGTATGTATATTTACACATGAGGTTTCAATTTGTATGTTGGGGAATTGGGGTTTCTTTCCTTATTGGTTTTCACAACTTTGGTTGGGCATTTAAACTTTAAGCTATCCCTTGCAAATTCATTCATGAAGGCCCCCAGGAAAGGGATTTCATTTTGCAGACATATTTCTGAATTAGACTGATAATCTTGTCTTCTTTTTCCATGGAAATTAACCATTTGATATGTTTAAGACTCATGGTATAAGAAGTTCTGACTAGATACAAATGCATTTGTTTAAAAGAACAAATTTCTAGACTACATTAGTTTCTTAAATAAGTGATAGAACCCAAAGGGTAAGTAGAATTGAATAGCTTAGCTTGCTCTCCAAAACATGTTTTAATATATCCAAAATCAATAGAACTAATTGCATTAGCTTGCACTAAAATGACACAGATAATTTTCATTGCCAATGAAAGTTGTCAAATTGCCCCACGTCACCCATGTCACCGATACAAGCTTATAAATTCATTTTAAGAATTGTACTTTTGATGCAAGAAGCAGTCCTTTTTTTTTTTTTGGTAACCGAAATGTCTGAGCCAGCTTACGCACACCTCGACTATTCCTCGGGGGAGACTAGCACAACAACCTACCACCATGGCCCTCCACTTAAATCATAAGTACTTTTCTGGGGAATCAAATTCGAGACCTCAAAGAAGTCCAAGTTCGACCTAACCAGTTGGGTTACCCATGGATAGGTAAGAAGCAGTCATATTTCTTCTCATGTAAATCCAAAAGACAACAGTGTACCCAAGTAAACAGCTATGGAGGCTGCTATAAGTGGAAAATCTGTGTTTGGGAAAGTGAGGAGGTAAAAAGTGTTCTTCCCGCATAATTGGTCTCAGTCTCATGACATATTTCAACATTTATAAATGCATATCTAAGGGTCCTTTAAGACAATATACCATTAAGCAATCATAAATGTTTTCAAAGGAATAACCACAGGAGAATTTTTAGGCAGAGTTTTTGTTTTCCTTTTGTTTCATTTCTTCTTCTTCTTCTTCTTTAGTTGTTTTGATTTTAGTTTGTAGATTACTGCCACTGAATCTGGAGACCAGATAGATACACAATATAATTCATTTGGATGTCTTTTTTCCAACTAAATCTTCTTATAAGAATGAAAGGATTTTCTGCTAGCTGCTGTCCGTGTTATCATCTATTGAGCAGATAGTTCTACTCTGAAGGACTAGAAGACAGAAGTGAGACAAATTAGAAAAAGAACTCTAATTGAGATAAGTACCTGTAAAAACTGAAATCCAGTGATCAAGCCACGTGCATCAACATTCTTATAACTTATGTTTTGCAGATCAAGAATGGCGATCAGCTTCTCATTCCCAATTTCCCGTCCTTTAAAAGAACTGAAATGATTCATACACCTTGACTTAGTTGATTAACTCAAAAAACAGGACCTTAATAATCACTTGCACTTGTCAGGAAACATGAATTAGTAATTCAGGATGGATGAGAGCATAAACATGAATTAGTAATTCAGGACGGATGAGAGCATAACCCTCCTTGTAAGCCAAGATTTTCATCAGCTTCAGCTAGAATCCTCATTTTATTGGGAAAAAACAGCTTTGCAGATGTCAGGAAATTCTCCAGTATAGACAAGGAACATCTGAAGAGAGTGAGAAAGGGACGCAAGAAACAGAAAGCATCTATTGTCTAAAAGAGATGTTGATGTATTAGTACTGGCAAAAACTAAACAAGGATCTATAATAGGAAATTTCATCTATTTACTGATCAAGTTATTACGGCGTGAGCCAAAGAAACTTTGCAAACCCTAAGGGACATGGAAATATGCATGACAATTACGAAATCCTTCCCAGGGGTCAAATACTTTACGAGAGACAGAAAAGTAAAGAAGATGAAAACTTGTTTCAGCTGTATTTGAAATTCTTAGACTATATTCTCTGTGTGTTAACTCTAATGAGCCTAGGAATGTCTGGCCAGATTTACTCGACCTTTCTAGCACATCAGTTCCCTCCCCCCCCCCCCCCCCCCCGCTCTCTCTATTTGCAGATTTATTGACAAACAACTTCGTGGTCAAGACTAAAAATAACACAGCTTCTGATGAATGAAGCCCCCAGAAATACCAGAATTCAAAAATAAACACAGACCAGTTGTACATGTATGTTCAGAGCACAATGACTACGGTACGCACCTTGCAATGGTCTTGTCAAGCAGATAAATTACGAATTCTGCATTAATAAGGGAAGCAGCGTTAATCAATTCTTCAGTTCAACTGTTGTCACCACGAAAAGGGAAAAGGGGAAACCACTTTAATCACTTTCTAATTTGATCCTTGCATTGATAGTGTCAAAACTCAGATAAATCGGACAATCTACTTCTGAATTAGACCCAAGACATAAAGGCCAAGTCATTCTGACTCAGCTTGCACTATATGCTGGGAACCTTTATCTCATGTGAATGGAACCATCCACAAATTGACAATACATGGGCCAGCTCACCAACATTATCATCGACATACTTCACATGAATGAACGCCTAGCTTTTGCTATTAAGCATACGGATTTCTTCATCAGTGGTTTGCATAATTATAAAAATAGAAAAAACTAAAGAAAAATGAAACTTGAGCAGGTGAAAAAGATCTTAGTACTCTTAAATTGGAGCTGATCTTTTGAAGGCAAATGCTTGCTCGCCTTGACGACCATCAGCGGGTGACCATTTCTCGACAAGCCCTGCAAATAAATCTTCTTGGCTTCCAATTCATCTCTTACTTCCGACTCTGGAACGAACCCATCCGGGACCCATGTAGACCTCCACTCCTGCCATTTCACGAACATCTTCGCTGCCTTTTCGGCGTCCATTGATCTAGCTATCAAGAACCGCATGAGTGTCGGCTCGCCAAAATTCTGCGAACCCAATGACAAACAACTAAAAAAAACTCAAAACTGATTAAACAGGGGCCATTATGAAAACGCATTGCTTGTGAAGAACACGGCCATTCATTACCTCCGTCGAAGAACCCAGCTTCTGAACTGATTTCCTCATCTGCGTCAGCGCAAGTTCCTGGCTTTTCTCCATAGCGATGCTTTTCGCAATCAGAAGAACGGTCCAAGCTTCGGATTCTTATTTCAGGCCAATAGAGGCTTTAACTACGGAGCAAGAGCAGGTGGGGCGTGGTCAGAATCTTGCTTGTGTTGACGAAATGGAGCACGAGAACAAACGAAGCGGGTGGTTCCTTACAAGACAAAAGGACCTGAAATGTGGGAGCGCCACGGAAGATCCTGGGTATAAGCTTACTTTTAAAAGAATTAATACCACAAAAAATCTCAAACATTATCCACTATAATATATTTATTCTAAATTTTTTTGTGACACAAAAATTTTCAAATTTTGCCAACTGTAACACATTTATTCTATTTTTTTTGTGACATCAAAAATCTCAAATTTTACCTACTGTAACACATTTATTTCAAACTTTTTTTTGTAAAAAATATAATGGCCGGCCACGGCGGCCTCCCCAACCCCCACCATCCTCGCCCACGGCCGATGAGGGCTTTGCCACCCTCCAACGAGCTCCAGTGGAGCTTGCAAGTAGTATTTTTTTTTACAAAAAAAATAAAAAAAAGTTTGAGGTAAATGTATCATAGTGGGCAAAGTTTGGGATTTTTTGTGTCACAAAAAAAAAATTAGGGTAAATGTATCACAATTGGCAAAATTTGAGATTTTTCGTGTCATAAAAAAAGTTTAGAATAAATGTGTCACAGTGGGCAAAGTTTAGGGTTTTCGTGCTAAAAAAATGAAAGGTAAATGTGTCACAATATGCAAAATTTAGAGTTTTTCATGGTATTAACCATTTTTAAAAAGTGTTAATAATATAAGTGATATTTGAATTTTGACTTAATATTGTACATTAAATTAAAATTAAGAACATACTAAATATATTAAAATGTAATGATTGATAATTTATATTAAGGTTCCGTTTGTCTCATGGAAAATAACTTTCAAGAAAATATTTTCCTGATTTTCTAGCGTTATATAATTAAGGAAAATAACACCAATAAAATGGGGAAAATGTTTTTCGCTTTTTGAAAAGGAAAAATATTGTTCATCATTTTTAAAAAGTGATTTGTAACTAGCGGCCAGTAAATGTAGAATGAAAAAAAAGATATATATTTATAATTTTTCCGAAATTTCAAATAAACACCCGAAAATATTATTATTTTCTATTTTTCAAAATACTATATTTTTCATGAAACGGACAAAGCCTAAATCAAAATATGACGACTCGTATTGCTTTTCTTATTTAAACTTTTGAAACGAATTCGGAAGCGAATCTCATGAAAAACGAGAAGTGAAGATGCCTTTGGTGGGACTGCAAAGGAATAAGCGGCTTTGTCTTTTAGCAAATTTTCAATCATCGGCGTCTGACGCATGGCTCCAATTTAAATGGCACTGCCAACTAATGGACAGATTCTAACGACCCGATTTTTGTCCAAGTCGAAATTGAATAATTGTAATTTGGAGTTTAAGTTGTGGCCCAATAGTCTTGAGAGTTCCCTGGATTAAATCATGAATTTTATTTTTGGACGGTTCCCGAATTTTCATTAATTGCAAAAAGGATCCCAAAATTTTGGATAACGCAATTTGGTCTCTGAAGATTTGAAATTGGACAATGACAGCTCGGTGCGGTTTTTTTTGCTTGTGGCCGCCAACTGTCGCTCATCCATCCAATTCTCTCTGCTCACTGCGACCCATGACAACCGAGGACCACCAATGGAAAGCTAAGACAATTCCTCATCTTTTGGGATCATCTCGCCACCTCGCCTCGCCGTAAGCTCACCGAGATCCCGCCAAGAATCCACTCGGGTCGCACCAAAGCTGGATCAGAGGACATGAAGAGAAAAATACGAAATTTGTGAGCTCTAGAGGTACCCACGCGAAACGAATGACACCCTCACATGTGTTCCTTGGGATCTCTAGAACAGAACCAAACCCTTGGCCACAGTCTTTATTGTCCCGAAGGCCATCGAAAATTTCCAAGAATCTCGAGTGCTCTGCTTTCGGATCTCATGGATGTTTACGACTACTGCTTGCCATCCCGAGCTCTCGAGCCGTGGCCACCACCTGTGAGAGATTCTTTAGCCTTCCTTGAGCACAATGCCACCAGTTGTGGCCATAAAACTCTCCTCCGTTTGAACGAATTTGACCCCATCGTGCGACTGCTCCTCCCAAACTCGGAATCCCGACCTGCATCTTCGTGGAGCCACCCGTGGTAGCTCCAGGCACCTCAGGGGCTGCCACCGATCTCAAAAGGCTCGTGAGAGAGTCCTGATCAAAATCCACCAGTCTCGCCCTTCGATTTTTCTGGATTTCTCAAATTTGGCCTCGATCCGGTTGAGGCGCACCTGACCCGATTTGCCGTATCTCTAGTCGTGGAACCCTAATATAATTCTAACGACTTCCGGCCACTTCCAGCCACCTCCGACCACCTTTCTCAACAACTAGGACCACCACACACGTCCCTTGGCGTTCCCAGCCACCTTGGCCATCCCATGGAGCCACCGCGACCCCCGACTCGCCACCCAAAACTTACTGTTTTGGCGAGTCTAGCTGCTAGTCAATGTTGTTAACTGTCGTTGCCGCCACTAACCGTCGCCACCAGCTCTGCCATGATGTGTCAAACCTCCAAGGATCCCGTGCCGCGAGTTGCGCGACATTTCGTGGGTCCGAAGCCAACATGCACCACTAATCACGCAAATAACTCAGACCAAAGGTGAGTTCAACCTAACTCTTAATTAGGCGGTTATTCGCCCTAGTAGAACTTTATTTAACTTAATTAATTGTACGAGTGTTGGTTCGGTGGTTTTTGGAAAGTCAGGGGCAGAATTGTGATTTTTGGCTAAGTCAGGGGCAGAAATGTAATTATGGAAAGTTAAGGGCAAAATGGTAATTTTGGAAATTAAGGGCAAGATTAAGAGATGTTGTTGGTAGTTGATATTAATGATGAATGGAGTGCTAATTTAGCCTTTAAATGTAATTACTTGTCATTCTGTAATAATATAGAGTAAATTACAGAAATTGTGTAATCGGCCAAATGACAGCCAATTATGATGATGACATCTGTAGTTTGTCGAATGACCTGGATTCGACTTAGGGACCCAGGCGAGTTCCTAATTGGTGGGCTCAAGCGGTTGCTTTATAGTAATTTTGGGAATTATCCCGAAATTGGTTGTGCTTGATTACGAGTACTTATTTGATGTTATTAAATGTGAAAATGATTATAAGTGGCTTATAATTCATGATTGGATTATGGTTATTTCCTGGTTAAGTTATATTAATCAATTATTAATTTATGCTATGAATACAGTTGATTGTTTTATGTTGATTATTTTATTGAGCCAAATGGAGTTGATGGTTTGGGGTTTAAAGGAGAGTGTGGATTAGTGATTAAACGAGGAAACAGGTAAAAGATGTGAAAATAGATTAATTAGGGGAATAGGAACCCTAGGGTGAGTATCCTTTTAGTTAAAAATTAGGGTGTAGACTCACTAAATAATCTCATTATTGTTGTTTAATCATTTTTACAGGTATGAGCCGTGGGGCTCCTTCTCGAGGACCATATGAGGTTAGAGGCTCTTGTTGATTAGATAGTTCATTTGAATTATTTCCATTTGATGTTGTTCAATTGAATAAGTAAGTTCAACATTTTTGTAAGCCTTCAATAGACTTGGATTTAGTTTATTTGAATTGGAGAAGTTTTCGAATTCCCCAGAGTTGTCGGGATTTTTAGTAAATAAATTCCGCTGCAATTCTTTTTATGTGAATTAATTATTTGGTCGATGATGACTCTTTGAAACGTCATAAATTTTTAACGACTTGTGAGGACCGACTTCGAGAACTGTTTCGTGCTCGGGCGCGGAGCATGACACAAATGACCTTTCTTTTGGACCCGCCATTTGTTATTCATTTACTTGAAATTCCATGAACTATTACGAAAATATCGAATTGGGCATATTTGTTACTCTTACAATTAAGTCCTTTAACTACACACATATATATGGGTCGTTCGCTTGATCTTTTTGTTAAGAATATGATTGGAGGTGCTGACGTGGCTGTTTAAAGTTAATATGACACCTTGGGTTGGGTGGCATATTATGTGACGATTAAAATATCAAAAGCTGTTTTTCTAAATTTAAGAAAAGAGAAGTACAAAAATATGAAAAAATAATAGTAAAAAAATTAATCAAGATGAAAGGGAGGGGTGGGAGGAGGAGGCGCCCCGCACGCAAGCAAGAGGTATGTGGCCCCGGCATTGCCAAACAATGAGCTATAAGCCAAATCTCGCATGTGTCCAACCGCCAAGCCAAATTTCGAGGAAAAATATTTAGTGGTCCGGGCGCAATCTTGCCGATCACTGATAGGGCGCCACCTAGCGGGTGGGCCCCTCACAGCAAGCGGGGCCAACCCGCCAGCTGGCCCCGTGCTAGTGGCCCGAGCGCACTGTGCCCGACCCACCTAATATTTACTCAAATCTCGAATGCGTGATTCTCGCAAGTGTCCAATTTTATCCTACTTTAGAGAAAAATTTGTATAAGTCATTTTCTCATGACTTTATCTCAAAAAAATGTATATGAAGTAGCCGTGATAGTTCAAATAAGGCATGAAATAGCCATGGTAATCTCAAAGAAAGGTCCTTATCTGGAAACCCAACTAAACATTTCAATCGATCAATGGCATTTTGTCCAAAGACAATTTTAACCTCAATTTTAGTTAAATTAGTTTAACAAGTAAAAAAGATAAAGGTTTAGAAAAAAAAAACCACCGCATTTCTGATGGAACGTCGGAATGGCTAGTGGCTCCTTAATGATGACGGCCATCAGTAATGGCCCACTAACGATGGGATAGCGGCCACGGCCAGAGAGGCCTAGGGTCTTTTTCTCTTTTTCCGGTGGTTTTTATTATTTTTGTAAGGTTTAGCCTTTTTTTTTTGTTGAGTTCGTCTCTTTGCTGCAATTTTTATTCTAATTCAATTAATATTTTATGTAAATCTTAGGATTTTGATCAAAACGATATTATTTTAGTGTCTTAATTAACCTTAATGCCATATAGAATGTCATGTGGGAGACCAACCACTAGCGAAAAGGAAAGAAAAAAAGGGAGAAAATGAAAAAAAATAAAAGCAATGGATGAAAATGTTCACAAAAATTAGGTCTTTATTTAAATAATGTGAATACTTCAAGCATTTAACTAAAACAAGGTTCACTTACCTTCTTATCTGGAATTTCCCCTTTTTCTTTATCGAATCTTTATTTTGGATGTGTTTTCTCTTTTCTTCATCCACTTTCTTTCCAATTTAGAGGTGCCCCCTTAATTTTTTTTCCCCTTTTTGTAGTTAAAAACTTCAGAGAACAAATCTATAGGGCATTGATTAACAAATAAAAAAAAACACAGTCCGAATCCTCCATTCAAAACCCATCGAAACACTCTCTCTTCATCTGTGAAAAGAAATATATCCACATCAACCGACTCTGCTCCTAGTGACAAGTGTACAGTCTAGTTGTAAAATTAAATAACTAGATGTAAAATATCTTAATATTTATTTTTTAAACTTTTAATTTATTTAATATAATTTGTTAACTTTATTCCAATATGCATTATCTCATGTAGATTTTATTTTATTAAATATAATTTTAAAATTTTTAGTACATATTCAATATGGTCTAGGAACTATATAAAATGTTTGATTTATTTAGGAACTAAATTTAGCATGTACTAGAAAAATCATAGATCATACTAAACAAATCAAAAGTTCAAGAGTTATACTGCACATTGCACTAAAATTCAGGATATCAAATTGAATAACTTAAAAGTTTATGAATGACATTATATGTCGAGTCAAAATTCAGAAAAATATTTGTATGTCTTGTTTTTTCCCTAGTAAAGTAAGATGTCTTTCTCTCTCCTCACGTGAGAGGCCCACGCTTCCCTTTCCTCCCCGGGAACCGCAACCCTTGCCCGTTGCACGATCCCATGCCCATACCAAAAGCGTGGGAAATCAGAATTCGTCTCGCCCGGTCAAGGTCAACGTCATGGACCCAAAGTCACGCTTCTCATCAAGCAAGAGGCACGGCGCCGAGCTTGTTTCAATCCCGTGGCCTCTCCTGCCTTTTAAAATAGAAACAACAATAAAGTGATTTTCCTCCGCATTCTGATTAATAATATGTATATATATATAAATGCGATCCAATTTCCGCATCATTTAGATTTGTTTAAAAGATTTTAAGTTTCTCTAGCCAATTACATATTTAGTGATATTTGAAAAAAGAAGTAAACTAACAAAAGTAAAAACTATTGTAAACATCCCCTATTTTTCTTTCATTTTTCAATCATCCAAGCATTTGCTTTCTTTCAATAACTACCAATGCGCAACATTAATAATTTAGAGTGGGAAAATCCGTATTTGGTCAACTTTTAATGAGACTGTATAATCTTTCCTTTTCCTACCATCAAAGTGTATATTTGCTTTCTTTTTAGGGTCTTGCTAGTTGTTAGCACCCGCTCCCGCCCCCGCCGGATCCCTTGCCACCGGGCCATGTGCCTCGGCGGTCCGATGGCCGGAGGGTTCAGGGGCTTGGGACGCACTCATGACCGACGCTTGGTTGTCGAGCACCATGATCGACAGGGATATGGCTTGATCGCTCGATTTCCCAGTGCGCTCGTCTCGCGTGCCTGGATGCCAATTTCGGTCATCTCTTGCTCGAACCGTAACAAGCTTAAGAGAGGACGCTGGGCACGTGCGATTCCTTTACATCCCTTGCCTTTTCTATGCCTGCCGTCTCCATCCTTCCTCGCGTCCTCGCGTGACAGGCTCCGTTTTGGGACGGTGGGGACCGCGAGGTAACTTTAGCAATTCCCACCGGGAACAGCGACGGCAATTTTCCTCACCCGCAGTGCTCTCCTGTCTCGACCCCGTCGCAGATCACCTCTGGTTTTTCTTCTGCACGAAGAGACTCGCTCTCTCTCTCTCTCTCTCTCTCTGCAAAACCTCCTCCTCCAATTCCCCGGCGAAAAAAGAGGTTCGGAGCCTGCTCTTCAAGTTTCTTTCTTTAGGGTTTCATCTAACTCCCTCAACCACCAGGTTGGTCGTCGTTGCATGCCTTCCGTTCCTTCGCTCGCGCGGTTGGTCTTGGCCTCTCTCTGTCTCTCTGTTTCTTTTTGTTTTGGCGTCTCCTTTTTGGATTCTGGAGCGAGTGCTTTTCCGTCGCCGCTGGCGCTCCGGAATGGAGGAAGTGTCCGATAAGTTGAAGCAAGCGGTGTGGAAGAAGGAGAGCGTTTCCAAGGCGTACGAGCAAGTGCAAGCTCAGGCGTCGAAGGTCCTGTTGTTCACGGTCCTGTGGAAGGATCTGGAGGAGCATTTCGACGGCATACGGAGGTCGTTGCAATGTCGCTACGAGGAGCTCCTTGAGAGCGAGAGGTCGCTCCAGGAGCGCGTCCGCGGAGTCGAGTCGAAGGAGGACGAGCTGCGTGAGTCGCAACGGAGGATCGAGGAGCGCGAGGGGGAGATTGATGAGAAGATGAGGGAGCTGGCTTCGTTGAATGAACAGATTAAGAAGTTGCGTGACGAGCGTGAGTCGGAGGACAGGCGGTTGGTTCTGACGCGGGGCGCGCTCAGTGATTGCGTTTCGTCTATCAGAGACAAGGAGGAGGAGTTGAGTTCTCTGAGGCGGTCGACCGAGGAGTGTCTTGGGAATTATAACTCGAAAAAAGAGGAGATCAAGCTGCTGCAGCAGGAAGTAAGCTTACGAGAGAAAAAAGTTGGACTTTTGCAGAATTCGCTGGAGGCGAATGCTAGGGAACTGGATTTGGAGATAGAGAAGTTGGGATTGACGAGGAGTTCTCACAAAGAACTGTTGAGGGAGGTTGATTTGAAAAGACAGGACTTGAGCATGGTACAGAATCTGCTCAAGGATAGTTACGAGGAAATGTGCACGAGAGAGAAGAAGTTGAGCATTCTGGAACACTCAATCGAAGAGCATGATCGGGTGATTGCGCTCAAACACGGAGAATTGCTGTCTCTAGAAGATAAGGTAAATGGCTGCTGCCTTGAACTTCAAGTTAAGGAGGAGGAGCTTGGTCGAGTCAAGAAATGCGTTGATGAGTGTACTGAAGCACTCAAATCAGAGGAGAGTCTCCTTGATTCTATCAAAACATTGATTGAGGAGAACAACGAAGAGCTCGAATCCAAGGAAAAGCAGTTTGATGCTATTAGAAAGTCAATCAATGAGCGGTCGGCAACACTTGATTTGAAAGAGAGGAAGTTGGGGTTCATTGAAACGACTATTGGAAAGCTCTCGGAAGAGCTTAAATCCAAGGAAGGTCATTTGGAGGGTATCAAGAAGTGTGTAGAGCAGCGAGAAGAGGAAATGAAGTCAAAAAATGAAGAGCTTGCTTTAGTCAAAGGAAAAGTAAAAAAGGCTGGCATATCTCTTGCAAATATATGCAGGAAATTAGATGCAACCAAAGAGTCTATAAAAGACCAAGATCTTGAACTTGAATCCAAAAGGAAAGAGCTAGAATCCATCAAAATCCATATTAGGGAATCTGTGGAGGGACTTCAACTTAAAGAACAGGAGTATGCTTCCATCCAAAGCTCAATTCTTGAATGCTCGTTGATCCTCAAGTCCGAAAAGGAGCAAATGGATTTGATGCAGAAGTCTATGGCAGAGTGCTCTCAAGAGCTTGAGTCTAGAAAAAGGCAGTTGGATCATTTTGAAGAGAGAAGCAAGGAATGCCACAGAGATCTTGAACTCAAGCAAAAGCAGTTTTATGCGCTTGATGTTCTAATTGAAGAAAGCTCTAAGAGACTCGAAATTAAAGAGAAAGAATGTGAGGTCCAGCGGAAGGAACTAGAATTGAGGAGGGAACGACTTGATTCTATTGAAAAATCACTCGATACCCGCTCTAGGGAATTGGAGTTTAAAGAGAGTTTTAATGTACTTTCTGGGGTTATGGCTCATGCATTGGTAAATGAATCTGCTTTGTCTTCACTAGTAAGTTCCCAACCCAGAATTGTTGTTGATGCAAAGAATCTGCAGATGTTCCTAGGTCAGCAATTGAAGGAGCACGAAAAGGTATGCTCTAAGGTGCTGGAGATAATTCGAACATCACCTGACGCTGCAAAATTGGTGTTAGATGCCATGCAAGGATTTCATCCTCGCAACTCAAGTAATGGAGATGAATTTGATATTGGTTTAGTCAGAAGGATTCGTATCTTCCTCTTAGAGTCTATAATAAAGTTTTCAGTGGAGATAAAGCCTCAGGTGAGGGAAGCTGCGATGAAACTGGCCCTCGAATGGAAAGCGAAGCTAACTATGTTGCCATCGCCGGAAAATTACTTGGAGATAATGGGTTTTTTGAAACTTTTATCGGCATATAAGCTGGCCTCCACTTTCAATGCCAATGAAATTCAAAATATTGTCGATTCTGTATCGCAGTTCAGAAAGATGCATGAATTGCGCCAGCTCCTAGGCTCTTCAGATGCACAAACTGGTAAGTTTTCTTTGCATCTATCGACTTGCATTGATGGATCTCCTTGCCAGTTTCTTTATCATTTTGTTTGTGGTTTCTGCAATATTGATGTGTATGCTTCAGCTCTTACCTTTTTATGCTTGCAAAATTTTAAGACACAACAACAGCTGTGTATTTTAAATGTGCAAGGTGAGGCATTCCCATTTTTTCCAGATATGCATGGCAGATTCAGCGTTGTTTAATGATTTGATATAGTAAAAACTTGAAGATGCTGATTTAAACTTTCTTGTAGGTTCGAGTTTTCCACAAATGAATTTAAAAATCGTTAAGTGGATGCTTTTCTTTTTCCGCTATTCAATTGGAGAAATTTTAAATGTCTGATTTAAATGGTAGGTAAAAATTTATTTTCAATTCTAAGTCAAGCTTCACTTGTGAATACGTTCACCCTTATGACTGATGGACACATGTTAAATGCTGGAAGATAAATTGGGCTTAATGCTATTGCTTATGATGGACGGAAATTAAACACAAATCAGTATATATTTGATGACCTTTGAGATAAACTGTCTTAACTCATGTTTACTTCGTTATTAAAATATGCCCAACCAAAATATGTGGTTGAACCTAACTGTGGATAGTTGTGTTGGTTGAGAGTCTCTCATTCATCACTAAGGTCAAGAGTTAGAAATCCACAGTTGGTAACGTCTTAAGTGAGGGGCCATGATGTTGGGGTTCTGTGCTAGTCTCCTCTAAGGTATAGGGGCCCGGCCTTTTGGTTCGGGGTACGGGGGGCCCATGATAGAGTCCTCGGTCATAAAAAAAAAATGTGATTGATCTCAAACAACTCAATATTTTTGTTTTCTGCTTTAGCTTGGAATTCTTTACATCAATAGGTCCAATTTGTTTTAACCATATTCTAAATTTGATCAGCTTGGACCTTCAGAGCATATCTTTCTTTGTGATAAAGCAAATCCAGAACAGAGCTTTAACCTCAAAATTAGATAAATTAATTCCATGAAAAGCCCATTTGACTTACTAACTGAATAAAATAGTATACGATTAACCATGATAACTTAATCTTTGACACTTCTTGCTTTATGTAAATCTTTCTTATGTTTTTTGGTTAGTTAAATTCTTCTTATTTTAAAAAAGTTTATTTGTGCCTTTCCGAATAGATTTAACCTTCGAATGTTTATTCTTTTTTGTGCTTTTTCGCTAGTATAGGCATACCGAATTGTACCAATTAGATTCATTAAGGCTTCTAGTTGGCAATTTCTTTACCATCTTTTGGATCAGAATGATGGACCATTTGTAGAGGTTCACTATAGTGCATATGTTAATGTTGTTATGGCACCGAATACAGATAATGCTTTTTTAAGGTTCCCTCCAAAAGTTGAAGCTCTATAGTTGGAGCTAAAAAATATATCTCTAATAATATTTAATCAGCAGTTGGAGCCTTAAACCTTTCTTTTGATATTGGCTTTTGCTTAGTCTTTAGATTTTCATCTTGTCTTTCCTATTCCTAATAGCTAGTTACTAGTTAGTATGAACTCTTGTTTGATTTTAATTTCACGGGAAACCACATTTGCTGCAATCATCTTGATAAAGGTGGTTTGGATTCTTATCAATTGATTGTATATGACAGGCCCCTCAAGATCCATTCAACCGTGGCAAATAAGGTTCCCTCCAAAAGTTGAAGCTCTATAGTTGGAGCTAAAAAATATATCTCTAATAATATTTAATCAGCAGTTGGAGCCTTAAACCTTTCTTTTGATATTGGCTTTTGCTTAGTCTTTAGATTTTCATCTTGTCTTTCCTATTCCTAATTGTAGAATTTAGAGAAAAGAATTGTGATCATTCTCAATATCTTTGCACTAGGATTACAAAGCTATTTATAGGACTTCTACAAGTACTAACTAAGGAAAAAACAGATCTGAATAATACAGATATAATCCCACAACTCAAGGGATACTAAAAGATTATTTCCTAGCTAATTATATACAGCTATTTCCCACAAATCAAGGGATTGAATATTCCTAATAATCAGCTCCTAAAAATCAGGATAATTCAACACTCCCCCTCAAGCTGAGGAATAGATGTCTTCCATTCCCAGCTTGGAAATAATTTTGTGAAAGATCCCACCATTAAGTCCCTTTGTTAGCACATCAGCCAGTTGATCTCCGGAAGGTATGTAGGACATGCAGATCAACCCTTCTTCTATCTTTTCTTTAATGAAATGTCTGTCAATTTCAATATGCTTCGTCCTATCATGCTGTACGGGATTATGAGCAATATTAATTGCTGATTTATTGTCACAATACAGCTTCATAGGACCCTCCCACTTGATTTTCAAGTCTTGTAGGATGATTTTAAGCCATAATAGCTCACATATTCCTTGGGCCATTGCTCGAAATTCTGATTCAGCACTTGATCTTGCAACTACATTCTGTTTTTTACTCCGCCAAGTCACTAAATTTCCGCCAAGAAATGTGCAATAACCCGATGTTGACCTTCTATCCACCATAGATCCTGCATAGTCAGCATCGGTATAAGCTTGCAGCACCAGTTTTTGATTTCTTCTGAACAGGACTCCTTTTCCAGGACTTCCTTTTAAATAATGTAACACTCGATTGACGGCTTGCAAGTGTGATTCTCTTGGGTCATGCATAAATTGACTAATCACACTTACTGAATAGGCAATATCAGGCCTAGTATGAGTCAAATAGATGAGTTTCCCGACCAATTTCTGATACAATTCTCGATCTACAGCAGGTTCTTCCTTTGCATTCCCAAGCCTTTGATTAGGCTCAATAGGTGTAGCTACTGGTTTACAACCAAGTTTTCCAGTTTCTTTCAAGAGATCAGTCACATACTTCTGTTGTGAGACAAAAATTCCTTGTCTAGAGTAAGCAACTTCAATGCCAAGGAAGTATTTGAGTCTTCCTAGCTCTTTTATTTCAAACTCTTTAATCAAACACCGCTTTAGCTGCTGTTTTTCTTCTTCATCGTCACCTGTGACAATAATATCATCGACGTACACTAGAAGTGCCGTTACTCTTCCTCTTGCTGAATGCTTAATGAAGAGAGTATGATCACCTTGGCTCTGTTTGTAACCTGAATCTTTCATAACTCTGGAAAATCTCCCGAACCAAGCTCTAGGTGATTGCTTGAGCCCATATAGTGCTTTCCGTAATCTACATGCTTTGTTTGTTGTATTTTCTCCTTCAAATCCCGGTGGAATACTCATGTAGATCTCCTCTTCTAGGTCTCCATGTAAGAATGCATTCTTCACATCATACTGTTGAAGTTGCCAATTCAAGTGAGCCGCCAAAGAAAGTAGAATTCTTACAGTGTTCATTTTTGCCACCGGAGCGAATGTCTCCTGATAGTCTACTCCATAAGTCTGAGTATAACCCTTTGCCACTAATCGAGCTTTATATCTCTCAAGAGAACCATCGGCTTTGTATTTCAAGGTAAAAACCCATTTGCAGCCCACAAGATTCTTTCCCTTAGGTTTTTCAACAATCTCCCAAGTCTGGTTTTTTTCTAGTGCATCCATTTCTTCCCTCATTGCATTCCTCCATTCCTTTTTAGACAATGCCTCAGATAAAGTACTTGGAATAGAAATGGTGTTTAGACTCACAATGAAATTTTTATGAGATGGTGATAGGCGATTAAGTGACACATAATGAGATAGTGGATATAAGGGTCGCTTTGTGCACTCTCTAGTACCTTTTCTGATAGCAATAGGAAGATGTGAGTCATTTTCTGGCATATCAATTGACTGGTCATGCAAAGAAGAGTCAGAACTTACCGGAAATTCATTTACAAAACTCGGATGGGAATCTTGAACTTGTGTTTGGTCTGGAACAGCTGTCTTTCTTGAGTACACCTGAGAAAATCTCATAGAGTCATAAATACGGGGAGAAACGGGAGTGGACTCTTGTTCCGGAATAGGCTCAATCGTAGAGAATGAGTCTGGAATTGAAGTAACACGAACTGATTCATCAGAATTTGATTCATGAGAAGCCTGTTGATCAGAAGTTGGAGCTGCGATTGGAAGATTATTAGGAGGTAAGTCAAGATTAAGGCCATCAAAGCCTTTATCTTCAACTACTAACTTCTCCCCCTGAAGATAAGGCTGAGCAAAATAAGGTTTGTTTTCTACAAATGTAACATTGGCTGATATGTAAGTCCTTCGAGAAGGAGGATGATAACATTTATACCCCTTTTGTGTAGAGGAGTAACCAAGAAAGACACACTTGATTGCTCTAGGATCTAGTTTTCCCCTTTGCTGATTATGAACATGTACAAATGAGGTGCAACCGAAGACTCTAGGTGTGAGATTATTTGTTGTCCTGAAATGAGGATAAAAGCTAGAAAGAACTGCCATAGGAGTTTTGAAATCTAATACTCTTGATGGCAATCTATTAATCATGTATGTAGATGTAAGGACAGCTTCCCCCCAATAAGACTTAGGGACATTTCCATGAAACAACAGTGCTCTAGTAGTGTTGAGCAAATGACCATTTTTCCTTTCAGCCACCCCATTTTGCTGTGGTGTGTTTACACAAGATGACTCATGGATAATCCCTTCCTTTTGGAAATAGGTTGACAAAATCTGATTAAAGTAGTCCCTAGCATTATCCGATCTAAAGCTCTTAATTTTAACTCCAAATTGATTTTGAACCATAGAATTAAAATTAGGAACAATACTACTTACATCAGATTTTTGTTTGAGTAAGAATATCCATGTGACCCTAGTGCAATCATCGATTAGAGTAACAAACCATCGAGCCCCGGAGATATTTGGAATTGTGGAAGGTCCCCAAATGTCACTGTGAATCAAATCAAAAGGATGAGAGCTTCTTTTGTTGTTTATAGGAAAAGATACACGAGTGTGCTTAGCAAATTCACAAGTATCGCATTGGAATTGACTCATATCTAATCCTTTAAATAAGGAAGGAAACATGATATTTAGGACACGAAAAGATGGATGACCAAAACGAAAATGGTAAAGCCAAATGACATCCTTATTTGAAGCACTAAGAAATGACGAGGGAAAATTGTTTATGACTTTCTTCGAAATCCTCGGCGTCTCAAGATAGTACAAACCATTCCGTTCCTTAGCAAGTCCAATCTTCCTCTCCGAATCTTGTTCCTGAAAAACACAGTAGGTAGGATGAAAAATAGCATGACATTTGAGGTCATTTGTGAGCCTTTGTATGGAGACTAGGTTGGCTGATAGTTTCGGCACATGAAGGACATTTTTCAGAGTTAGAACAGGTGTAATATAGATATCACCAACTCCTGCAACAGTGGCCAAAGAACCATCTGCCACCGCTACTTTCCTATTGCTTGGGCATGGGGTATAGGTACTGAAAAAATGTGGAGTGTGAGTCATGTGATCAGTGGCACCAGAATCTATTATCCAAGCTTCACTTGAAAGTTTTTCTGAGGCATTTAGACAAACACAGAATGGAGTCTTACCTGAGAGTGCTAAGGAACATGCACCAGAGGGTTTATCAAGAGACCCTAAAAAACCTTTAATTTTCTCTATTTCCTCGCTGCTGAAGGATTCTTTCACCTGTCCTTCATTGTGATTGATTTGCTGGCCAGACTGCTCAATTAGATGAGCTTTGGGGCCTTGGCTGAGTCTTCCTTTACCTTTCAAATAGGTCTTGACAAATTGTGACCATTTGAGATAGTTCTTTTCATTCAGCCTATAAGTTGCTCTCACATTTTGTAGATCTCCGGTCATATGGTTGGTCTCAGTTTGACCCGAAGTATCTCCAATCAGTTTTGTCTCAGACATGGATAATTCCAGGTACAAAGAAAGTACTTGGAAAGAAAGAGCAAGAAAACAGAAGCAGTAAAGGCTGCAAGTGAGTGAAGTTTTAGGGAAAAAGACAAATCCAGCAATGAAGGCTGTGATTGAAAGATTATTGCATCAATGAAGGATGCACTGCAACACTATCCCAGAAAAAAATGAGCCTGATGCTCTGATACCATGTAGAATTTAGAGAAAAGAATTGTGATCATTCTCAATATCTTTGCACTAGGATTACAAAGCTATTTATAGGACTTCTACAAGTACTAACTAAGGAAAAAACAGATCTGAATAATACAGATATAATCCCACAATTCAAGGGATACTAAAAGATTATTTCCTAGCTAATTATATACAGCTATTTCCCACAAATCAAGGGATTGAATATTCCTAATAATCAGCTCCTAAAAATCAGGATAATTCAACACTAATAGCTAGTTACTAGTTAGTATGAACTCTTGTTTGATTTTAATTTCACGGGAAACCACATTTGCTGCAATCATCTTGATAAAGGTGGTTTGGATTCTTATCAATTGATTGTATATGACAGGCCCCTCAAGATCCATTCAACCGTGGCAAATAAAGACCGAGGGGTCGGAGCATCGTGTCGTGCACAATGCAGATGATTTTTCTGGTGTGATTTCTCCACTGCCAAGTGGCTCTGTTAGAGGAACTTTGCCGATTCTCCAGACTGAGCTTTTGACTGATGATCATGCAATCCATGAAGAAATCTGGGATGACCTGAGAAGCTCCTCTGACCCTGCAGAACTTGTTCTGGGTGTAATTGAGAGGTCTCATAGGAAAATCTCAAATAGCATGGATATGAATTTGCAGACTGATGCTCTCAGGAGTCAAATTTCACTGTTAGAACAGCTGATAAAAGTTCCACCTGTAATAACGAATGAAGTTAAAGAAGGAGCAACTAAGCTGGCAAGAGAATGGAAAGTGAAAGTGACAGAAAATGCCGAGAGACCATTAGAGGTTTTCAGTTTTCTGCATTTTTTGGCTGCGTATGGGTTGGTTTCTTCCTTCAATGCAAACGAGATTCTGTATCTAGCAGATCGAGTTTCTCTGACTGACAATGCTCCTCTGTTATGCCAGACCCTCGGTCTTGCCAACAGGGTGACAGGTCAATTTTCTATCACTCTCAATATTCTTCTCCTTTTCCCCCTCTTTTGGCTTTTCAAAAGCTACTGTTGGCACATGCCTCCTTGTATAATGATGGAAGCCCCAAAAACTTAGCAGATATTTGTTTTTTCAGTGAGTTCCGATTGAGTTTCACTTTAATTGCGGCTTCTGATGATCCATCTGTTTGTTATGTGCAATATTCTTGCCTAGCGCTTACATATGCGGAACAGACTAAACAGATGGATCGGTCAAAAAGGGTCAACATGGTTGATTTGGAGTTGGTTAGCTGATAAGCATGTTCCAATCCATTCAATATCTATAAGATGTTGGAGTTTAATTTGCTGCGTGGATCTTTAGAGTCTCATTTAGCAAGAAAAGGTTAAGTTGCACTGCGAGACTCTTGCTGAGTTATTGTATAAAATATATACGATATCTGGCCGTCTGTATCTTCCTTCTATCTTGCTGCTCTTATTTGTAATTAAGACACAGCAATAATCACGGCACTTATTTCATTGGGTCATTTGGAAAATTACTTGTGCATGGCACCATAACATATACTTCCACTCATTCACAATATATATGCTTTCTAATTGCTAGAAAGCTGTATGATTTTACTCTTCTATGTTCTGGTGCTACCATTACATTGATTGGGAGCATGAAAAATTTTGAATGCTGTTGCTGGGATCTAAATCTTCGCTTTAATGTCTACCGGATTGCTCCTAATCTGATCTTTCATCGTTTAATGTACTATTTTTCTTGTTAATGCTACTTTATAAAGTGCCGTCCACTTTAAGTCTTTGGGCTAAAGAAAGTTGATCTTCAAAGTGCAGAGAGGGCTCTTTTGATAAATATTTCTTCTCTGTAGGTCATTGCCCCTGAACTTTGTTTGCATTCTGATTGATTTATCTTGGTGCCAGCTAGCTCACCTGCTTCTTTCTCTGGAGTCCATCCGCAACCGCCTGGAGAGAAGAAACGTATCGCTAGTGGCCCTGCAATTGATCAGCGATCCCAGCAGCATGCGCATAAGTGCAGATACAAGATGAAAAATCCTATATGCCCCGTGTGATATCTCATACAACTCTCATCCTTTTTCAGTTGTCAGTCAATCACCCTTTAGCACTTAGGTATTCTCTGCTAACGTTAAAACCAAGCTTTTTTTTCTGCTGCTGCTGCCAATTCTTGGCAATGGTGGTGCTGATGAAGTACAGAACGTGTAGATAGGTTGCTGAAATGTCCATTGTTTCCCTGTTGGAAAGCAAGTTAATGCTCTGTGTATAAAAACTAATCTTAGGAAGCTCTCCACAAGGTTGACGTGATTGTGCAGGATGATCGGAACATTCGAGTAACAGTTTATGTATTTATGACCGACATGGCTATTTTACTTTGCTTTTTTTTGTCTTGAAATGACGGATCTATTTCATATGGTATATCCAGGCATAGTATGATTCATGTTATACTTCCTTATATGCTGAATGCTTTTAGTTGGCGCTCCTAGTCATTTTCCATTCCTTCTCACCCTAAATCAATTCACTGGATTGATTAAGTACATCTCGAATTCCCTCTACGGCTGCATTTTTGTTCCTTTATTTGTTTCAGACTAGTAGGATATCTGGTATAAAGCGAGTGACGCCTGAAGCGTTTGCCTTCGACTGGCAGTTTGCTTTGTTTATTCTAGTACACATTCCTACTCAAGCCTGCCAACATCCAGTCATTGATTGAAATCCTGTCCTAAAGGAATTCGATTCCCCATGGACAGCGAAAGGTCGAAGGTGGGAAACTGTCGCAATCTTTTGTAATCAAGAGCAATCGTCAGGCCTTAGTTCTTGCGTTTCCGCCCCCTTTTCACGGTTGGTAAAACGCTCCATAGTTGGATGGAAGATAAATTTGCTTAGAATAAAAAAGAAAAATTAGTCGTGATGGAGGTCGTAACGTATTGTCACTCAGTGCAGTTTTTCATTATCAACAACAATTCCCCGCAACTTGTTCTCCCACTAATTGACCGATCTGGTGATGATTTTTGGTTCAAATAGAAAAGACATTGCATTCACAAATCGAGTGATTAGTGCACCCACCGATGATGTCTCTTTGGATATTGGTTCGCTGAAAATGGACTCCAATGAAATGCCTTTTGCCGAACATCTTTAATTTCGATTTGGATTGGAAGTAATATGAATGGGTAACTAGGAATGATAAATAAAGTGAATTGGAAATGCAAAGGACAGAGTAAATTGCGAGTAAAATTGATGAATGTTATTTATTGACTTGTGAATTCTTTACAATGCCGTGGCTTCTGCCTTTTATAGGATTACGAGGTAATTAACCGCCACATTCAAGCAATTATGGGCTTTGATGCCATACTTGATTTCTTTCCAGTGGAGGCTTGTCCTTATTGCTTTCACCAAATGTTCATCACTTCTAATGGTTCATCTCATTGGATAGCTTTTAATCATGTATTCGTGCAATCTTGACTCTATACTCGTCTCTCTAATCTTTATTAATAACTATCTAGTTTATCCTTAAGCCATGCGTTTTAAAATCGGATCAAGTAGAATGATTTGAGTTTATCAAGGTATAGCTGGGACCCATCGACCTGTGAAGTCAAACGTGTTGTCATGCCAACAAAACAAAATGATTCGTGGTCACGACCGAGTGAATTCTATTTGGGCATGGGCATCGAAACGCCGTGCACAACTCTGTCCAACAGCTCATGGCACATGATGTTTCCACAAATGCTCAAATTGAACAGACCATGAGATTTTGTGGTGGGCATCTCGCTCAAGTAAAGATCATTTGACCTGAGAATAGGCCGAATTGCATCGGGTTTTATGATATCAGACCCGAAACATTGTAAACATGCAATTGATCCAATTCGACCCAAAACACTATAAGAATGTGATTCGAACATTCAGATCAGATGTGGTTGTGTTTGTATGTGCGCTTTTTAATGAAGATTAAGATGAATGTGTATGTATTATTTATTTCAAGTCAACCCAATCAATCCAAAAGTATTATAGTGCCAAAAAATTGAAGCGAGTGCTCAGTCCAAAAAGTTTCGGCAATTGCAGTTTGTTTGGCTTTGACACCCCAAATTTGACCAATGATTGTAGTTTGCTCACCCATGCGCAGGGCCAATGGTATCATGTTAAGACAAATATCTATTGCGATACGTCGATTAGACAATGATAATGAGTGTCATCACAGAATGTTGTTATCTTACATCTTTCTTATCTAAGATTGTCTTCATATTGATTGTCGTAAATTGACAGGGCCTGTATTGCCATATAGTAGGAACAGATTCAGCAGAAACTCCTCATGGACAAATGATAGTAATGAGGTTGCTATCCGTATTTTGAGAGTTAATATAAGCATACGTATTTGTTACTTTGAATTTGCCTCTCTCCTCCCTCTCTTCATCGAACGGCCACTCATTCCCCTTAACATTTTCAGCATCTCTCTCTGTCGTCCAGTGCCCAAATTTCACAGAGAGAGAGAGAGAGAAGAATGCACCAAGCAAATTATTTTATACAGAAGAAATATATCCTCACTCCTTAAACAATTAAAAATATATAAATAGTATTTGATGGACAGAATATTTTCTCTAAAGTTTTTCCATCCTTGCGTGTCGATGAATTCGCCCGAAATCTCAAATATAGAATGCTAATTTGTTCTAGCAAAAAGTGCCGATGAATTCGATTTCGAGCAGAATGAACTCCCGACTCAAGAACCCTACTTCCTTCGCCTCGTCAGCGAATGTAGCGTGCAAGGTAGCATAGTTAGTCATGCCAAATACGTCAATCAGCTCATAGTGAGGAATAATTTAATGATGCGCAGTTCTATGCTTCGAGTAAAAAATCGGTGCATTTTGTGAAATTTCTGAAAAAGTGATGATATCTTTATCTCGGATTTAAAAATTGATGCAACTCATTTTTTTTACCTTAAGTTGGGCCCTTAAGTGAGCCCACCATCCTCTCTCCGCGCCCACCCTCACCTATCGCACTCTCTCTCTCCCTCTCATGTAATGCCACGTGTCACCGACAAATTCCTCCAAATCCCTCGGGAGCTGGGAAGCGAAGCTTCGTGACCGGTGAGGCATGAAAGCTACCGTCGGAATTCGATGCTGACGGGTCGCCAATGTCGGGTCGCGGCGTTTGTGCTTGGAATTCGAAAATGTGATCGATAATTTCTTTCTGTGTGTGGAGGATATAGAATTGGCCATGCACATAAGCCAAGGGAGTGTCGATGCTGCTCTCCTAGACCATGGCTATGACGTGTCGAGATAAGTCGTCGTGTTGAAATGGTCCGCACATTTTATTTGAGAGATTTAAACAAATCAAATGAGAGGTGATATGATTGAGAACGATAACCTAATTTGATATATGGATACTACTAATAATCTAAATAAGGAACGTTGATATCACCGAGTGTGGAAGGACTTGCCTTTTGTTATGAAAATTTCGATCGGCGACGCTTAAGATTCTCCAAAAAAGTTGGTGAAAAACATTCGGTGAAAAACATCGCTTTCGACGTAAACTGAGTGTTATGATTTTATCCTTGAATACTATTTTGGCACATCCTTGGGAAAAAAAAAAAAGATGGATGGTTTTTACAATGGCCAGGTTCTTTTGATTAACAGTTAATTGATATAAATCGTGAACTAAAATAAATAAATCGAGGACACATTTTGATTTTTTGCATGCCATTCTTGCAATGCATAACTTACGAATATTTTTTATTTATGATTGTAGCTACATAGGATTGGAATTGGTCCATAAAAATGTGCTAACAGCATAAATTGAATTTAAATTTAAATTTTACATTTTACCTTCTTTGCTTGTTTTGCACTTGTAAATTCTTTTAAACTCAAAACCTAGGTGACTTTCATAAGTATATCAAGATTGATATTCAATTCACGCCAAATAATATTTGACTTAATCTACCTCGATAAAGTTGAAAAAAAGTATTATGACATCCAGAATTTTTGCTAAATATATGATTTTATGAGTTTTAAGTCATTATTATGATCTTTCAATTATTAATATATATTTAATGTGATTTTTGAATTATATAAAAATATTCGATATTGTCTCATATCTTGAATCAATGGAAAGATGGGGACAATGTTAACTTGGAGATCAAAGATCATATTGTATATTGAATCAAATTGTTTGAGGTATTAGGCTTATAAAAAATAAAGTAGTTAAGAAAAATATTTTCAATTAATGAAAAAAATACTTTCAAAAGTGGGAGAAATATTTTTCGCTTTTTTTAAAGTAGAAAATATTTTCCGTTTTTTTTGTTTATCTTTAAATATTGCGGCTTATAACAGCATGCTTCGATTTCGCTCGAAACCAGCAAGTCAGCGGTTTTTAATAAATGAACATCCGAAAATATTATCAATTTTTTAAAAAATAAATTTTCGAAAAATATTTTTCAGAATTATTATATTTCTCGTAACGGATGAAACTGTCTTTTTTTTGTCCCCTCTGAATGAAAAAAGGAATGCTAAAATGCCAGCACAAACGCCATCGTCGCTCGCAAGCATGGCACCGTCGCGTCTGGCCGCCGTCGAGTGAGAGAGGAGGCTCCAGCGTCGGCCAATTTCTTGCCTCGCCTCGACCATGACGCTCTCTTCCTCCGCCTTCCATGCCTTGTTCAAGTCCTCCTCTCGCATCTCTTGGAAATCTGTACTCTCTCTCTCTCTCTCTCTCTCTCTCTCTCTCTCTCTCCCTCTCCCTCTCTCTCCGCCGCGATTGAACTGTCTGACCCGTCAGTTTGACGCTGATTGAGTTTACCAGCAGAACGATTTACACATTGACCCCTGCTTCTCTCTCTCTCTCTCTCTCTCTCTATAACAGACTGGAAAGCTGCAGCAGACTGTCGCCGGAAGCTTAGAGAAGACGGGCGTGGGGCTGCACTCCGGCGAGGTCTCCACGGTGAGGATACGGCCGCACTCTGCCGGCGGCGGCAGGTGCTTCGAGCTCCACTCCTGCCGCGTGCCGGCGTCGATCGATCACGTGGAAGAATCGCCCCTCTGCACTACCCTCTCCAAGGATGGGTGCAGAGTCCGCACCGTTGAGCACTTGCTTTCCGCTTTGGAGGCCACCGGCGTCGACAATTGCCGGATCGAGGTTGTCAGCCTTGATACTGGAGATCGCGATGTGGAGGTTCGTGCTATGTGTTTGCAGTCGTTTTGGTGAATAAGGTTTTCTTTCACCGCTATCGATATTGCACCCTGCGGTGCATCTGACAAGAGAATTCCGAAGAAGTGTGGGGTTATGCTTCCAGTTGTTGTCTCCGTTGAATTTGTCTGCTTGGTGTTACTTGGGGTTGTTATATTCTCAACGAGTAAGGTTAGGAAAGTGAAGATTGAATGCAAAATTGATCTATCAAGCAACATGACGAACTTTGTGACAATCTAAACAAGTGTGTTGTCCTCAAGCATTTAACAAGAATTTCTCCCGTAACTTTTTGAGATAATTCTATAGAACAGTCTTTGTAGTTAGTGTCTCTGCATCGTCCACACAGCATACATAGTCCTTTAACTTCCATGACTGTTGAGCTAAGTTTGGCTGATGCTTCGCAGATGCTCTATTGAGCTAGTGCATATGCTACTCGGTTCCCTTATCGCTTAGTCCAGGATCCCTCCCAGCAAGGGCGTAAAGTAATCTTCATTCAGAAAGTATCTGTCTTTTGTTAATAGGAAGCTTCAGCTCAGTGGCAGATTGCTCTGTCAAATGAATCATGGCAATTATCAGACATATATCTATGTTTGATCCTTAGTTTCAGTGCATGGCAAAAAAAGGTTTAGTGCTTCTTTAAAGATCGGTAGCTGGGGTGCAAATTTTATAGAATCAGATGAGAACATGTATATGATTTGTGATACTTTGTTTTGCAGGTTCCTATTTTAGATGGATCAGCAGGTGAATGGGTTGAGGCAATAGAAGGGGTTGGTTTAAAGGTGGCAAAAGATGCTAGTGGCAACAGTCTTGAGAAAATGGCGCCATATTTGGATGAACCAGTGCATGTTTGGAGGAATGATTCTTTCATGGTTGCATTCCCCTCATCACAAGTCCACATCAGTTGCGGTATCAACTTTCCACATGTACGTATCTTCTTATATACAATAGGCTGAGGGTTTTCCTATTGGAAGGCACAGAAGTTATTTCCTGTATTTTAATTATTTCTAATCTGCTCGAAACGAGATTCATTGGTAGGTTGTTTCACAACTTACTTATTCTCATTCTTCCAGTAGTACCTGCTCTTGTTAAAAAGGCAAATGCCAGGATAATTTCTTGAAGCCTTTCTTAACTATCTCCTTTTGTAAATGAAGAGTTTGTTAGCTATGGAATTTTTCATGTTCTTTTACTTCTTTCAACAAGTTCAAGGAGATAATGACCTGTTACACAAGGGGAGGGGCTACTTACAGTCACAATCATGATTTGGTAAAGCATGGGCTTTCAAATAATTTGGATATTGGGAAAGTGGTTCTCCCTTTTAGATGACACCTTTTCCTTTTTTGAATTCTAGTCGCCGGAAAACCTTCCAGATATGTCATGGGACGAGATGATTTTAGTAATAGAACTGTATCAGTCTGAGGTCTATTTTGGGCTGGGGACTTCTCTTATTTCTTGCGTATTAATTTCAACTGAGATATTTACCTTAGTTCGAGGACAAATATGAGCACCTTCAAGGGATTTGTGTCTGAGCATTCAGACCTAATGTTTACATATTGATATTAGCCTTAGCTAATTTTGTAGTGATCATGAGCTATATATGGTTAATGGTGTGATCTCTGCATTGCCATCTTCCTCACCATGGTTGATTAGCAGTTCTTTAATTAAATTTCTCTATGAAAAGTTTCCATTACATGGAGATGAAAACTCCAGAAATACAGGTTTTACTTGTTCAATCTGGACTCTAGGACTAAGTAATTTTCATCATGGCTCCACACTCATAGCAATTCTCTTCTTGCTGTTGCTCTGTGCTCCACTTACCATTTTTATGGATTTGGAGAAGTTGAATTTCCATCTCCCTGGTTTCAGATTAAGGTTGGGAAATGTATTTTGTGCATCTTCATGTGCATCCCTACTGTCTATAACACTTATCTGAAATTGTCAGGGGCACTAGCCTTATTTTCTGACCGAATCTTTTCAGATACATTTTGAAGTTTCAAAATGGCAGTTGTACAGGACTGTTTTTGTTGGACTATTTAAACTTTCAAGATGTTGTTGTTCAAAGTAGTGTTTCTCAGGCCCCAGATTCTTTGCTTGAGTTATGCTTTTTAGCATGATAATAGCACCTTACTTAGTAGTCACTGGAAGCTAGATCTGTGATCTCTGCTCATTCAAGCTACACGTGCATCTATATTAGCTGAACTGTAAATTTCAGGTTGAGTTAGAGATGCTAAGCAATCAGATGAAGAAGTGCATTAGTGGGGTCATCAGATGCAATTCGATGTTTGAGTCTTTAAGTGATAGCTCTATTTTCCTTTATTATGTTGGTGATGCAGGTCCCATCTATTGGCTGCCAGTGGTTCTCCTCTGCTATTGGATATGACTTCCCTTATAAAAGGGAAATTGCTCCTTCACGAACCTTTTGCATTTATGAGGAGGTCAGTTATTTTGTCGCCATGGCACTCCCCACTTAAACAATCCATCTCTTACTCTCCTACACATGGATCTTCCCTTCCGTCAATGCAATAGAAAAGGCTTTTTTTTTTAGTGCAGCTACATGGCTACACTCAAACACACAGGGATCTTCCCTTCTCTCAATACAATAGAAAAGGCTTATATTTTAGTGCAGCTACATGGCTACACTCAAACACACAACTTCTTACATAGCTTACCTTTACTAATATTGATTTTATTCTTAATTGTGATTACGGTAATTATCCAGAAAGAACTGAGGTATAGTAAATCGTTTGTAGTGAGGATCTGACTTATGCAGTAATGAATGAAAAAACAATTTTGCATCTGTCATTCATCAGATAAACTATTGACATCTATTACTATTGTGCATACCAATAAAATACTGCTGTTTGACAAATTGTTGGATATTACCCTGACCTGCTTGTTGTGTACATTTATTGTACCTTTTAACAGCTAAGAAGAAAAGAATAAATTTACCAAAAAAAAAAAAGAAGAAGAAAAGAATAGCAGAGTAAGCAAATTAAAAATTTCCTCCTTGCATATGGATATTTTCCATTCCATGTTTGTGAAATATACTCGTTTGAACTGGCAGAGACTATAAATTTGATGTACCGAGTATGTCAAATCTGCCCCACCCATGACCAGGATTATTGCAATGCTAGGTGACTCATGAAAGTACTATTAGTAGGATGAATTTGCTATAGATCAGTGGTTGGGAGTATTATCTTGTTTGTTTCTATACATTTACACCTTTTGTTTTGTTTGGTAAAAACGCTCATCTTATTACCATAATTTATGCCATCTGGACAACAGGATATCCCTTTTTTCCATGAAACTATTTGCCTATTACTAACTAGCTCATATTTGCATTTGTCTTGAATGATATGGACATTGTTTCCAGCAGAGATCTCCTTTAGTTTTTGCTTTTCCACCTAAAGCCAGAACTCATATTGCACTATTTTCTTAGGTAGAGAAAATGCGCAGTAGTGGATTGATAAAAGGAGGCTCACTAGAAAATGCCTTGGTTTGTAGGTGAGACCTGGAACCTCTGTTCTTCTGTTGTTTTCGTTCCCCTAGTGAGCTAAGTAAATGGTTGAAACAAGGGTCAGTGACTTTTTTGTTAGTTTTAGAATCTGAATTTTCAAAGAAGAAATGTTTAAGTTTTGTTGGAAGACAGTGCAAGATATTATGCTGCCTAATGTTCCAAAGTTGTCTCTTGAAACTCTCAGCAAGCGACCAGGCAAAGCAGGAAGCAAACTTTTCTTTTTTGCTCCATTGATTGACATTTTGCATTCCGGAATTATCTACAGTGCAGATAAAGGTTGGTTGAACCCACCATTGCGTTTTGATGACGAACCATGTCGCCATAAGGCCTTGGATCTTATTGGTGATCTTTCTCTTTTGGCGCGTTGTGGTAGTCAAGGGCTTCCAGTGGGACATGTAGTTGCTTATAAGGTATTTGACCCATTTTGCTTTTAAAATTTTCATGTTTTCCATGCATCCTCAGATTGCCATTTTGGCATATTTGCATTTTTTTACCTGCTGAAGAAAAAATTACAATATGTGAACTTTCATGTGCAAATATTAAGGTGATTTTGATGGTGCAAAATGGTGAGTACCAATTTATCACTCATAAGTATGTTCAAAATTCGTAGTTGATTGGATATCTAAAACCATAAGACATTGTATTTCTAGAAAGTAGATGCGTTGTAAAACTTGACAGAACATAATGGTATTACCTTATCATCACTGTACGTGAGATATTTGGATATGCATTAACTTAGCCGGTAGCTCTGTTTGACTTGAGTTACCATCGCATGCTAGATATTCAGATGGATGGCATTGACTTCATCCAGCTTTCTGGGCCACTGGTTACAGAGATGTTCTCTTGATACTGAGGATCCTGGCTGTTTGATCTCCTAAGAAAATTGGAAGATCATTTTCCCTTGCATGGATGATTAATGTGGCGTTTGGAGTCAATTCTGACAGAAGTTGATTGCTATTGAGCATATTTGTGCTTTACGATATTCCTTATTGTCAATGCTAATAATAGTAGTAGGTTTTGTTTAAGAGTGGAGAAGCAAATCCAGATTTTTAAACTTACACAAAGGAAGACTCACATTGTTTAGTTAATATGGCTAACCCCTGCTGTAGTTGGCTCAAGTGGACTGTAAGTTTATTCCTTTGATGGGATGCTTAATGCCTTCTACTGTGCTCGTCTGTTAGGCATACATTTCTGAGTACTTTGTGGAGCTTTTTAGAATCACTGCAACCGATGGAGTTCCCCTCTCTTTCTCCCACTACACTGGAAAATGACCATCTGTGTGGCCCTACCCAAAATAGCAGGGGATATAGAGTGAGGAAGCAGTGAATGCAAATTCAGGAATTAGAAGAGGGAGCAGTGTGAGGGTAAAGGAGCATATCAAATAGTCGATCTCTGGGAATTTTCAATGTACGTCATACCTTTGGACGTTTGGCAATTTGAAGGGTGAAAATCATCCTCCTGTGCCCTACTGAAGAGAGCAGGGGATGAGAGGCAGCACCGGACACAGATTTAGAAATTGCAAAAGAGGGAAGGGGGGAGAGAGAGAGAGAGAGAAGTGGGGGGGGGGGGGGGGGGGGTTGAAGGAGTGTGTCAGATAGTCAATCTCTACACATTTTGAGTTCATTTTGATGTAATATTCTCTTTGTAGCTCCTTCATAGAGCCTCTGTAGCAATGGGGTTTTGTTTGGCAATTTTGATTGTAGATAATTGTCCTCATAGAGTCCCTTTTTATTTTGGGTGTTTTAGTTAGAGACTTTTTGAATCATACTTAGCTACATCAGTCTTGGCAATTTGGACAATTTGTTGATACCCCCTCTGACAAACTTCCTATGGGATTCCCCCCTGCCAATGTCCTGTGGCAATGTTGTGGGCATTGTTGGTTCATTGACATTTCATGGAATCTACAGGATTGTTAGAGAATTAAATTCTAATACATGCCTTCATCTAACAGCTTAAGCTTTTAGAGTAATTGGCAGTGTTCTCACAAAATTTCACATGGTATCAAAGCGGTCCTGAGTTTGAATCTTTCCAGGCCCCTATTTGCCTTCCCAATTATATATTTCCATGCTTAGTACTAGATAAAAAGACCAGACTAAGCGTGAGAGGAAATATTAGAGAATTAACTATTTGATAGTGTTCCCACAAAATCTCACAAAGGTAATCAAATATATGTGGGGACTAACATCATCAAATATAAAGTACGCTGGCTCACTTAACCTAGCGCCCAGAGCTAGGGGGTTGTACATGCAGTTTTCCCTTTTGATCCCCATTCAATGGCTCTGTATTTCAACTAGCATACTTGCGTTCAGAACCTTCTATGCTACTATTTTGTCTTTTAGTCTAGTACTTCCTCTTAATCTTAAGTAGAGAAAGTTGAACATGGAAACAGTCCTTTTGGCTGCATTTCTTCTGTTCTAGGTAGCATTTGTAATTGTATTTTCAACATGGAATATGCTTTTACTGGCTTCATAGTTCTGTACTTATGTATAATTGATAAGTTTATACTGTAATAGCTCTCAATAATTTCAAATGCTAACTTTTGGATATAATTACAGAGTGGCCATGCACTGCATGCTGGGTTTTTGCGCTGCTTGTTATAGTCTGTGAGCAAGATTGGCTAACTGTGCTCAAGATTTCCCAGATTGAAGACCCGCTCATATTGCAATGAACTTGATGATAGAATATGGTCCTTACTGTTCTAGAGGTAATACTGTAAGGGCAGCAGTTTGGATGCTTTGGGATCATCTCAACATCATCCTAATATTATTCTGTTCAAAGCCAAGTAAGAATCTTCTTGATAAGAACATCTAAGTGGTCTATCACTATAAGATGCCTAGATACTTGCACCTGGAGGTGTCCTTGCAGGTGACATTAACTATCCACCAGTTTCGGAAAGTTTATGAAGCGCAAAATGTTCAGAAGCATGACCAGAGGATTCAGCTATGATCAGAACCTTAATTTGAATAGAGCTGCATTAATTTGGATGGTACTTGCTATTTGGAGCAACGGTACCAGTCAGCCTTTTCTTTCAGAAAGTCAAAGTTGGCTCTCCTTATGCAGCTACTGGCAGCTTGGGATAAAATCTGCCAGGAAGAAGGCTTTGCTTGCTTGTGGCTAACTTCTATGTCTCGAGGATAGTGCATTCTTCCTCATTTAAACATGCACTCTTGATTACGGTCTTTTCGTCGGGATGGTTAGAAGGGAGATATTCTGTGGTTGCTGGACTTCGGGACAGGACATATTGCATGCAAATGACGGCTATTACCTATCACTAGGTACCTCATAAAATCATCTGTATGACCTGATATTTATGGGCCGCCCAGATGCATCACGAAATGGAAATACTGAGCATATGTTTGCCTGTGTTATTCTTAATATTATTGTCTTCTTCTCTCTTCTTATCTGGTCTCTTCCTTTGCGACAATTCCAAACCTTGATTTAGTATATCTTTAGAAAATATTAACCTGGTGTTTTGGTGCGGCACTCTTGACACCTAGCCGAACTTATTTAACATTTGGTGATGAACTGACCTATATGAGAACTTTGTCATCACTAGTACGTCCGTAGCTCCTGTTTCTTCTTTATATGATCATCATTTTTGTCAAATACTCAACTGCACTCACGAGCTCAGTTCAAGTGTTGAACCTTTGCTTTTGGTTATTGTCCGGAAAGATCTACATAGTTCCACCTCATTCTCTAGTTCACTATCTCGACCATACTTTTTTTTTTTTTGGGTCGGAATCTGGACCATACTTTTTTTTTTGAATGTAGACAGGTAAATTGGATATATAAGGATAAACTCTCTGCATAACTCTAGGCACAATGTACGATTGGGCCCCTGCATCGAACCTAACAAGCCCTCTCTCAACCTAATCACTGTACCGAGAAAGTTACATACTGTCTTATCAGATTGTTGTCCAGATCTGCTGCGCTTTATTACTTATTACTTATATCGTGTTCATGCAAGGTCGGGTCAGATGAGTCGAAATCTCTACCAAATACCTCTCAAATAACTGGCCTCACCTCCTTAGTCATCGGGCCAATTTTCCCATGATCAAGTCAAGTCATGAACAAGTCCACCCGTATCACTGCCATCGGTACCACATCCGCCCCGACAGCCGCTCTTGCCCCTTCTATTACCTTTCATCAACCGCCCATGACTTGGCCAAGGCATGTTAAAGTCGTACCTTACTCGAATGACCTAGTCCTCCAAGTTGGATGCTCCAACCAGAACTAGGGTATCCTGTCTCCATTGCGGACGAATGGTCCTAGGCATCATTTCTCGAAAACTAGTTGAAAATATCAAGCCTATAACCAATGGCCATGGGCAAAAGACAACCGCCGCACGCATGAAACCCTTCGCAATTTGTCCAGGCGACAGGCACTAAAGAAAAGGGATCACAGATGGTTGTATATTATAACTAATTATAAGAGACGAACGAAGCCATGCACACTAGGATTGCCTACGAATAGTGAGGGGACCCTAAGCATAGTATTGTGTCCAAATCAGTCGTTCTCCAACCTGATGCCATAATTCTCTAAGGCACATAAAAGCCTATATTTACGGATCTCGCCTCTCTCCCAAGTCCCAACAACAATAGAATACTCTAAGTAAGGTGTTGCACTAACCTCTAAAGTCGTGACATTCGCCCTCGAATGTGTGACGAGATTTTACTTTCCAATCCAAGTTAAAGTTCGTAACAATTGGTTACTTGTCTTAAACCATTTTGGTTCTTAAGTGGGCTGCTGCTTATTCCGCTTGAATGTAAGAAGATAACCCGATGACCACACTTTTTCAAGAGATAATGACATAGTTGATTCTTATTTTTTGATTCAATGTGCAATGTGGTTCATGAATTTTTAATTCGTTCGATATGATCCTTGAATTTTACATCGTTGCACAATGTGGTTTTTAAGCTTTTGAGTCATTCAATGCAGTCCCTAAAATTTTGGTATGTGTTTAGTTTAGTCTAATGAGTTATATCAAAATGCTCAATATTTTCTTGTCTTTATTTCAAGTTTAGAGACAACATTAAACCTATTCATATAGTTTATGGGCTAAATTAAACATGTATCAAAATTTTAGGTATCACATTAAATAATTTAAAAATTCATCGATCACATTGCACGTTGAATTAAAGTTCAAGCACCATATTAAATAAATTAGAAGTTCATGAACTATTTATATTATTTTCCCTTTCTTTGGTGATAAAGACATCATGAGTATTATAATTTTTGTATGGCGCTTGTTCAAAAGCTATAACTTTTTTAATCGCCTAAGTGCCACACTTCTAAAAATTGTTTGCTTGAGTGTCATATCTTCTAATCTCCACTTTGGTGTCATCACAACTAGCTTGCCATGTTAGATATTCAGTAGTTGTAGTGAACGTGTTTAAAAAATTATGGCATTCAAATGATTGATTGGAAGCATACACGACTAACTACCATCACCTTTTGTTTTATCACTCAAATAAGCATTATATGAAAGTTATACTTATTGTGTCATTTTCCTCATTTTCTCATATTGGTGAAAAATCTTCCTAGATCGAGCATAAATTTTTTTGTCTTTTGCACGTTTGGTAGAGACTTTGAAGACCAAGGGTAGGAAAGTATGTATCACTCGATAGGAGAATTATCTAAAAAATCTTAAATCTATTGTATGGCAGCTAATGTACACCCAAATTTTTCAATTTAATTAAATTAGTCTTAAATTTTTTGACAATTTGCTAATATATTTTTGATAAAAAAAATACTAACGTAGACATAAGTCGTCTTACTTTACATCCAACTAGGAGAACTAGTGCTGACATGCATGATTTTTCAAAATTTTCAAATTGTTTTCTTTCTTATTTTCCTTTTCTTTCCTATTTCCTTTATCATTTTTTCCTTGCCCTTCACAAGGAACTAGGGCCCCAGTGCTGGCTGACGAAGGTGGCCAACCATAGTAATCGAAAAGTTTATAACTGAATAAGTCATTGTATAATAAGTTTAAGATTTTTCAAACAATTTTTTGAACACTCAATACAATTAATGGAAACTCAAGTACTGTTAGAATGGCAAGTTCTTTTTGGAAAAAAAATATTTTACTGAATTCACTTCACTACCATCCTTTTTTTTTAAATAGAGGGTGTTAAAATTTGACTACTATAGTGTTTCAAAATTTGCAATGCTCATGCAAACGACAAGTTAATTTTACTAGTGTTACCATGACTGTCGGTGAGGCGGCCATCACCTATTTCAATACGATGTTTGGTCCTTAAAACATAGACGTTAGATTAGATGTCATATGCCTAAGCATAGTTTAATAACGATAAAAAATCATCAAAGAGCTATTGTCTTAAATGGTGCGTTTGATTTTATAGCAAAAAATTTATAAAAAATGAATGATTACGTAAATATTTTTCTAAAAATGACAATCTATATCGATTAAAAAATGAATAAACAAGAAAATATACTTCGACATAAATACTTTTATTATTGATAATAAAAATGTTTTCCATTAATTGTATATTTTAAGTGATATGAGTAATTATTTTTAGAAAAATATTTACCATATCATTCATTTATCGCGAAATAAACATAGCCAAAATCCTACTCACAATTACAAAGTTGTGAGCTATTTTAAAAATATTTCCATTATGATTATTGAATCTTTTGGTAAGTTCGGGGCCATCACTACTTGCTAGCCATCCCCACACTATCATCTCCCAGAAGGCTTTGTACCATCAAGCCAACCACATGCCTCAAGACTTTCTAATCTAATTAATAAGATGGCATCTCCGATGTTGCGCCATCGAAATTAAAACGACATATTCTGTGAAAGAAAGGGAAAAAAAAACAAGTACAAAGAAAGACAAACATGACACGAATCGATAACATTGTCCCTGACTCTATACGAGAAATAGAACCCTAAAGGCCTAAGGAGAAGGAAGCGTGCAAGTTTTCCAGTTTGATTTGCTTGCCTTTGCTGCTGCCTGCTGGCCCAGGCCCTACCCATACATGCAATTATGACATGAAGGAAGATCATGAGTCTATGTAGATCTCCATTCATTCCCCCAACTTCTTGATAAAAATAAGAGCATAAAATCAACGAAGGCATCTAGAACGACCCGCAAAAAGAGGAAATTGCAGGACTTTTCTTTTCTCTTGTTCTTTTTTCCTGAGTAATTGTAATCTCCTTTGGTTTAGAAGTCAAAACAATGATGCATGATGCTACCCACTTCCCATGTTTTGCTGCACGAAGAAACCCTCGGTTCAATTCACACCTTACTTGCATTTGTTAAGTCGTCTGCAAGTTGTGTGTAGCTCTGGATGAGAAGGGGCTTCGATCGGACGCTCAATGTTCTCTGGTTCAGTTCAGTAAGATGTGCTTGCAGTCATAATTTGTCGAGGGCGTGGGATTATAGGATCATGCGCGATTTGATCAATCAACTTTTTGTATCACGCTATAGAATGTCGAATTTTATGGAGATAAATAAGGGCACCCAAAGAGGCATGCGATGGGCTATCATTTTAACTAGATTTAGCTATCCATAAATCGAGATTATGTGAACCGGATGTAATCTTACATCTGCGTCACGTTAGACGATAAGTTGAGAATAAAGAGTTCATTAAACATGTAGAAATCAGACGCAGCAATTTCCAAACTTCAACCAAATTATTGCATATAATTGTTCAGAGCCTCCTCACTCCTCTCCTCGAAACTATGAATCCAGCATCATATAACCAAATTCTTCTGCATATAAGAGAGAGAGAGGGCACGCTTCTATGATCTCTCGGGAGATCGGTCCCGACTCCTTAATCACATGCATTTGCTCGCCATCTCTGTACAAAGAGTCACGGCAAGTAGGCGCTTGAAGATTCCCTCATCAACAGTTGAGATCTGCAATGTCATTACTCGACGGTCATTAATGAGTAAGCATGGCCCGATGAAAACTTGCCAAAAAGGTGGCGTTTTTATGGGAGTAGGATGAGTAGAGTAGCACGAAAGATGGGGAGGGAAGGGAACAAAACAAAGGGAGGGCCCGCACGAATGCTAGGCGGAAAGCCCCCGTGGAGTCGGTGGAATGTCCACATCCAAGGGACCGTCGATTCCCCCAGCACTTGGTGTCGACTTCTGTTCGTTTGTTTACAGATGACAGAGGACTGTGTCCCTCCTCGACCCCTCCCCCTCCCCCGTAACTGGTCGCCGGTCGCTGGGCTCTCTCTCTCGCATGTTTATTCTTGAAGAAATAGCAACGCCTGTCAAAAATGGCTCGAGCTATCTGCAGCTTTTTTGCCACCTTTCCTAATCCATCTCCTTGCTGTTTCGTTTTCTCCATGCTGCGAAAAGTTGCGGCTTGACGAGAGAGGAGCCAGCATTCAACGAGCATGGCAAGCATATCGAATTGAATGATGCTGGCTGTGACATGTGGGGGGGCTGCTTATACTCTTCACTATCACATTGCAACGCTCTGGATGGACATACAGTGTTCAGGTACCCGATGAGATTGATAAAATTTCTTCAGCGGGAAATGAATCCATAACAGAGAGAGAGAGAGAGAGAGAGAGAGGATGTAAGTAAGCCGATATTCTTTCTAAAAGAATATCTGTAATAATGCGTGGATCAAACACGATAGGTAAACTTCACCCTTCAATTCATTATTCTCAAAATCTATTGTGAGCATTCCCATGAATAAAGCGCCAAATGTATTAAGACGAATTTGGGAGTGCGCCCTGAATATCACTTGGTGAGGTAAACTCATCAAGATATGCATATACTCACTTTGGTACCACCTAATAACTATACCTAAAAGAAGAAGAATAAGAAAAAATAGGTCTACATCCCCATTTTATATTATATAGTCTCACATATATCACATATAAAATGTTCTTGATCACATTGCCAAAGTGTGTTCGGAATCACACCATCAAATAATTAGGCCTAGTCCCATCCTTTTCTCGAAACATGCTGCTCACCAAGACCACATCAACCCCATAACATAATCTAGGGATTGATTGAACTAGGGATGAGCAAAAGATATGGGCCGAATCGGCCTGTTCTTAATGGTTCTCGATTCCTATGATTCGTACGTAGAGTCAATCACATACGATCTTCCTTCATGTCTATCGCTCTCGCTTCTCTCGATTTCAGCCATGCAGCGCTCATGCCTCCCTCGCAGCTTGATGCCTCTCGCTCGCCTCTCTCTTATGCTCATTATAGCTTTGTTTGTTTATGTAGATAATTATAATTTCTAGCTTATCACGAGCTTGTTTGATGTG
Source organism: Melaleuca quinquenervia (assembly GCA_030064385.1). Taxonomy (NCBI): domain Eukaryota; kingdom Viridiplantae; phylum Streptophyta; class Magnoliopsida; order Myrtales; family Myrtaceae; genus Melaleuca; species Melaleuca quinquenervia. The sequence goes on along the minus strand of CM057719.1, from coordinate 24,025,716 downwards.
TAGTAGTTTAGATTATACAAAAGCACTTACAGTCTTGCAAGGAATAGGGAGAGAGAGAGAGAGAGAGAGAGAGAGAGAGACGGCTTGTTCCCAAACCCATCAATGGATCCGGTCCAGTTCTAGGGGGTCCAAGACTAGGGGGTTTAGCTTTTAATTTCACAAACTGAGAACTCATCCTTCTAGTTTGATTTTCGATTTTCAAAATGGGGAGTCGGTCCACTTTATGACCAATCACCTTTAAATTGAATTGAGAAAAGAGAGGGTTGGAAGAGAAAGAAGGGCGAGGGGGAAAGGAGGGGGGAGTGTGTTCTTTTCCTACTCCGTACCCTTCCCAATCACTGAGTTCAGACTTTAATGAACTGGGAAAACATGCACAAAATTTTGCGCCGTAAAGATGTGTCATTGGTAATCCGGCCTGATCGATTCCGTACGTCAAGGCATCAATTGTGTGACTCGGGACAGACCTCTCCGAACATGAATGCCCCCAACTTTAATCACATTCACCAGTATCGTGTACCAAATCCAGTCGTAAACAACGAGACCCGATCGTACCGCTAAATAATCGACTAGTCGTCCGCCTCATGTCTGTACTTACCTCGCATGTAACTCCTTCGGTTTCCAGACGCCACCGAAAGCGGCAGTTCCGGGCACCACCGCCCTCCCCTGTGTCGCTCATTTACAGCACACGTACTTGTTGATACCGCAAGCGGTGCCCATCACCGCATTATAGAGCATAAGCACGACGGAAAATGGTCATAGTGTAGGACTAGGTTCCAGGAAAGTTGCGATTTCAAAATGGATTTTGTTAACATATATTTGAAGTCGCTTTGCAAAGTAGGGGTGTGCATAGTTCAGGTTGGACCGGTTTTATACTCAATTAGAGAATTAACCCACATAGCGTTGGTCCTCAATTTTTTTTATTGTGGACCGACCCAACCCGACCGGTCTAGAGTCAACCGTGGACCACTGCTCATCCATATTGCATGGTATCTCGATCAAATAAACAAAAGCAAAAGATTTCTCATTTTCAAAACAATCTATGCCGTGTCATGTTTAATTAGGGTTGCTGCGATAAAAAAATTTTTTACCTATCGAGTATGGCCGACGAAGTATGCTTGATCTGGAGCCAAACAACCATCCCGAACACAAACGACCCATTTGAAAACTATTGACATTTTCTCGAACGGTTGATATGCAAACATCCCTTAGACACTCGCGGGCCGTTCTTGAACTTGGCCAGATCGTGCCTTTAGGTAGAGAGGTGGGGGCGAATCCCGATTTCTGATGATAATGAATAAATTCCTTGTCGAAGCGTGATCTAGATCCTAGGCTCGTAGCCCTTCAGGACACGACGCGTTCACGAAATTCTTGATTTGATGGGGACCGACGACCCGTGAAGCGCTGATTCCCAGGGTTTTCACCATGGGGAATGGACATGGAGCGAGAGAACTCCGGTACTGTCTGACTTCCTTCGCTCGTCCTCGGCTTGTCAAGACTTTTGGTTTCAGGACAAAGGGGACGAGAGGGAATAATTCCGCAAACCTGTCGCCACGTGCACGCTCCAAGACAGAGGAGCCGTGATCGATAATCAAACTCCCTTTCCTTGTCGTGTTTTCAATCGACGATTGAGGAATAAGAAGCAGGAGAAGTAGTACGTTCGCATCACAGAGGCATCCCGGCCGGTCCTCGCCAAACCGAACTTTGAAACCGGATCGCGATTTAAGAATACATAAAGGATTTGACGAAATACGGCAAGGCTGTATGTGATTGTCCGGATTGGAAGAATTCGGATCATAGAAAATTCCCATATGTTTGGTACAATCTAGTATAGGATTGAAATCTTTTGAAAATCCCACTTGCCCAAATCAGGGGTAAAGGTGGTAGACACCGGACACGAAACTCATACGGCTCCTAACGTCCAAGCCAATGATTTTTGGGGTAGTGAGTGGCGTCGAGGAGGTGGACGAAGATCCACTAGTGGACGGCATTGGGTAGGCGAGCGATTGACACGCTTGTTGTCATTGATGATCTTGAAGGATCTTGCACACTTGTAAGGAGGTCACGTTCTTTAATGGCGATAGCTATGTGACATGTAACTTCTTCTTTTCATCCTTAAACGTCGAAACACGATCGGTTGACCGGTGAAAACGATCGATAGCGTTCAAAAGTGATGGTGTCCGCGCGGTGGTTGGAAGAAATGACAACCGGCTATTGTGATAGTCGTTCTCTTGCAATGGCTGATAAAGTTATATGTAGAATTTTTAATTGATCATTTATCACGATACATTTGAGTTTATCCGCTCTAGAAGACACCGCCAAACATCGAATGCGATTATTTGTTATCCTATTTAGACTCATATCTATAATACCATGTCTACCAAACCGGCCTACGATGCCCACAATCAATTATTTTTCCTATGTTATGATAATTTTTCTAATCGAGAGCTTTATTTGAAATTGCCACGTGGGTTTGGGTGATTCTGCCGGGTAACGATAATTTTTTATTTGCCTATAAGCTATTAGACAGGATCGCTTGAGATGGGAATTTATCTCGTGGATAGCCTACACAATAATTATTTTCTATGCAGATTTGGATTTTCTCCTAAATAAAAATGTTCGGGAGTTACAAACTTTATCCACGAAGAATTTTTCCATTCAATACATCTTGACAAACACACCATCAGCATTAATTCTTTGGACTCTTTACAAACGACCCCCCTTAATTTATGGAATTTCATAGGGAGCATTGCCGATTTCCCCCTTTCTCTCTCTCTCTCTTAAATGCACTGCCAATTGAAGGATATATATATTTACAAATTGAAGATTATTATTTTTGTATTTTTCCAATACAACAAAATACATGTATGTATGCTGGAATGGATATATCGATCGATCATTCTAACTTTCTAAGACACGTAATCTCTCTCTCTCTCTACCCGCTTATTGTTCCTAGCTGGCATTTCATGGTTGCACCTTTAAATCGATCCTTCTAGCCACCTATGTCTAGTTATAATTTATACGGGCATAAAATGGAAGCATCGAAAATTTTCTTATTGTTATTGACAACTCATTTTAGAAGTTTAATCCATGCTAATCGAGTCTAATCTTTATATATGATATAAAAACATTGTACTAGTGCAAGAGTATTTGAATTTCTCGTAATTGGTTATACTATAATTTTGGTTATCGCATCTTTTTGCCCGGTCTCATTATCGGTCAACCGATTTCAACAATAATACCTCATTTTATCGCAATTATTCAAATTTCTCATTGCCATTACCACTGCGAAGTGAAATCCCCATGTCCAATTTTTTTTTTTTTTTATATTCTGTCCATCCAATTGCTAAGAACATCCAAATTCCGGCCATGGGCTTTGAAGTTTGAGCGTACGAAACACAACGATAAAATAAAATATAATCAACAGCACAAATGCCAAAAAGAAATGAAAAAAAAAAAAAGAAGCACACGCGACGCTTCCTCGGAAATGCATTCCTTTTCGACGGTAGGGTGCGCACGGCGCATCCCCGCTCACAATAGAGACCGGGGCCAAATAAAACAAGAATAAAATGAAAGGATCACCAGAAGGGCGGAAAAAAAGAAGAAGAAGAAGATGAAGAAGAACCGAAAAAGAGCACAGAGGGAAAAGAAAAGGGAGCTAGAAAAGAAAAAAGAGGGAGAATTAGCGGTAGCTAGATAAAATAAAGAAAACAAAGGAATAATAGCAATAATAATAATAATTGGTACCATAAAATCACCTCGAAATAGGTCCATTACGACGCAAATCCACCAAATTTTTGTTTCACGTCATGAAATAAATATTCATGAGTATTTTATCGATGTCATGTTAAATAGAATCGAAATAGATGGTGTACATTATACACATATATAAATTTGAATATTTTTCTTGACATAAGAATTAAATTAGAGGTATTTCTTTTGAGCATTTTGGTGATTATTTTTTCGCATGACCGAATTTATTATTATTTTTTGGATTTACCCTAATAATAATAATAAAGATGAGTAAGCGAGTAGACTTAAGAGTCTCCAGCCCACGCGCGCGCGCACACACTGCCCCCTGCTTTCGCGCACTGTCGGAGATTAACAGCAAAAGCCTCTCCTGCTAATCTCTCTCTCTCTCTCTCTACACGCCGAAGCTCCTCCTTCCTCATCCCTCAGTCTCTGTCAGTCCTCTTAAGCCCAGATTTAAATCCACGTTTTAGAGAGAGAAAACCCCGCATCTCTCCCTCTCTCTCATCGCCATTCCGCTTTACTGTACACTCTCTTTCTCTCTCTCTCTAGAACGCATTCCCTTCTTACCCCGGCCCTCTCTCTCTCTCTCTCTCTCTCTCTCTCTGTGCGAGGATATCTTCTCTCCTGCTCTCTCCGTGCCTGTGGTGGAAACCCTAGTGGATGGATCTTCGGGTGTGAGCCGGGGGGGAGGAGCATTGATCAGATCGGCGATGGCGGAGGCGTACGGCGACGCGGAGCTCACCACCAGCTGCAGCAACGGTAGGGCTGAGGCCACCCCACCCCTCACGGTGTCCGCTTCCTTCAAGGAGGGCCGGAGCGGTTCCCGCAGGAGGACCTCGGTCCGGCCCAGCTTCGACGCCGACAACGAGCTCATCACCCTGCTCCACGGCTCAGATCCCGTGAAGCTCGAGCTCAATCGGCTCGAGAATGAACTTAGAGGTGCGAATGCGGTTGGATCCAGCGGCTTCCGTGTGGATTCTCTAGTTGATTTGGCGTGTTTTTTTTTTTTTAAAATATGTCGTGTTCCAACTTGTACCTTTCCTTTTCCTTTTCCTTTTTTTTTTCTCACTGTGTGTATATGTGCGTGTGGGTCGATGGGGTTTCCAGATAAGGACAGAGAGCTAGGGGAGGCGCAAGCGGAGATCAAGGCTCTCAGGTTGTCTGAGCGACTCAGAGAGAAGGCTGTTGAGGAGGTGATATCGCCTAGACTTTCGTTTGTTTTCCACATTGTCCATTTTGGATAAGATGAAACTGTGTCGTCAATATTCTGTTACTTCATACGTGGCTCCGATGTTAATTGTATTTGTTTTAATTTAGAGCGAATTTCTCGGAATCCTTGATGTGGCTACCGAAGTATGTGATTGGTGCATTTACTTCTTCACGTTTTGAAGTAATTCGTATCTGAACGCAAGATTCTTGCTTCATTTAGTGATCTTCGGGTTTTGTCAGCATATTTTGGATTTTTTATTCTTCTTGCTCAATGCTGCTACCTTGCGGCTCAGTGGATGTCAAGGGGCACATTCATGGGGGAATGTCTTCCTTAGCTGTTTCAGGGATAAAATCTACGTGCATTTGTTATGTGGCTGTTCAGAGTTAGATCGCGCGCTAAATGGTTAAAGAAATATGACACTTTAGAAAGTTTCAATATCTTGGTACTAATGCAAATCTCATTATTCAATGCAGCTCAAAATATGATATTATTACACGTGCCATGTATAGTGCTAATAGAAGGATTTCCCGTTTGAAAGGCCATTTTGCGGGCAATTCTTGTCAGATGGGGAGTTTGGTTATGAGGATATCAACATATGCATAAATCGAGTCCTTTTGAAACGAGTGCTCTAATAGACTAGTGGGCGTGCACAGACCAATGGAATCAGAATGTGTATTAGCGCTGGAAATTGGTTGACATCCCAATCAAGTATGAGACAAGAGATGCTCATTAAGGTGGTCTATTAGGATTATGGGTGATTTAAAGATGATACGATTTGATAATGTCATGTTGGATCGTAAAGATATATCTGTAGACATCCTAAAGTGCACTTGGTTTGTTAGGAGTATGGGTGATTTAAAGATGATACTACTTGATAATGTCATGTTGCGTTGCAAAGAAATATCTGTAGACACACCCTAAAGTGCACTTAGCTTCTGGATCTAGATATTGCAGCCCTACATTGTTTAAGAGAATCCATATGTCATATCCCATGGTACTGTAAGGGTAAAACACTGTTGACTTATTACTTTAGATATTCTTAACTATTATCTTTGCTTTTCTTATTTCTTTTCATTCCTTTGGTAGAAAGCAAAAATTAACGCTGACTTCTCTCTCTCTCTCTCTCTCTCTGTGTTGTAGCTCACTGAGGAGCTGTCTAAGGTGGAAGAGAAGCTCAAGCTGACTGAGAAGCTTCTTGAAAATAAAGTACCTACTGAAACTTCTCCTGCTTTTGGTCAATGTACTAAATTTTTACATGCCCTTTTTTGTGCCTTCTCATCACGCTATTTTCATCTTTATATTGAATAATAGAATCTGGAAATTAAGAAAATCAATGAAGAGAAGAAGGCGTCCATGGCAGCTCAATTTGCAGCGGAAGCCACTCTTAGAAGGGTTCATGCTGCTCAGAAGGATGATGACATGCCTCCCATTGAGGCCATTCTCGCTCCTTTGGAGGCTGAGCTTAAGCTTGCAAAGCAGGAGGTAGCGGCTTCTCCATGATCTAATCAGCTTTTTCAAAGTAAAAAGGACAACTTGATGGAAGCCGGTGATCTGAAAGTTTCGTTTCTTGCCTCATTTCTATGCAGATTGCGAAGCTTCAAGATGATAATAAAGCTTTAGATCGTCTTACTAAATCCAAAGAAGCAGCTTTACTGGAAGCTGAGAGGACTGTTCAGGTTGCCTTAGCTAAGGCCTCCATGGTGGATGATCTCCAAAATAAGAATCAAGAACTGATGAAGCAAATCGAAATTTGCCAGGTTAATTTGGCTGCTGGATTTTTGAGTACTTTATCAGAACTTGGGGTTAATTCTCAGAACTTATCCAAAAGTATTTCTCAAACTTGTCCTCTCTTCTTGAACCAGGAAGAAAATAAAATTTTGGACAGACTGCATAGGCAAAAGGTTGCTGAGGTTGAAAAGCTTACACAGACTGTAAGGGAGCTGGAAGAGGCTGTTCTGGCTGGTGGTGCAGCTGCAAATGCTGTGAGGGATTATCAACGCAAAGTGCAAGAAATGAATGTAATTCCTTCTGATTGTTTCATGCACAGCTATGGAGTTTTGATTGAGTGAATATGTCGCATTTCAGTTCTTATTCGATAATATATTTTTCCAGGAAGAAAGGAGAACCCTTGACAGGGAGTTGGCCAGAGCAAAGGTCACCGCAAACAGAGTGGCTACTGTGGTAGCAAATGAGTGGAAAGATGCCAATGACAAAGTAATGCCTGTTAAGCAGTGGCTCGAAGAACGAAGATTCTTGCAGGTAATTCTTAAGCTGTCTTAATTATTGGCATCGAAGGCCCCTCGCCACCATTTCTTGCTTCTGGGGAGTTAATATGTTGTGCAGATTATGTTCTCAAAAGTTTTATGTGCTGCTTATGAGTTGTACAGGGAGAAATGCAGCAACTTCGTGATAAACTTGCTATAGCTGAGAGAGCAGCAAGATCCGAGGCTCTTTTAAAGGTAATACATGTCTTATGTTTAAGGTTGTTGCAGTTGTGTGGTTTATTAGGCAGGGTCTGAAGTCTAATCTTCCACATTTTTCAGGAGAGATATCAGTCGAGGCTCAAAGTAGTAGAGGAGAGTTTGAGGGGATCGTCAGGCAGCAATAATCGTAGTGCCTTAGAGGGGAGGAGCATGAGCAATGGGCCCTCCCGGCGCCAATCTCTGGGTGGGGCTGATAATATGTCTAGGCTTACTGCAAGTGGACTCTTATCCAGGAAAACAGCTTCACAATCAAAATCTTTCTCTTCTGGTGTGACTACGGTATTGAAACACGCCAAAGGAACATCGAGGTCATTTGATGGCGGCACAAGATCTTTAGACAGGGGAAAAACACTTTCCAATGGAACTGGTGCAAATTACTCTCCAAACCAGTCATGTGACGCATCCAAGGAGGGAGAAGAAAATGACTTCTCAAAGGGAAACTCTGATAATAAATCAAATGAATTCGCTCCTGCTGACACTCAAGACACTGTTCCTGGGGTCTTATATGACATTTTACAAAAAGAAGTTGTAGCTTTGAGGAAAGCTGGTCATGAGAAAGATCAAAGCCTCAAAGACAAGGATGATGCAATAGAGGTTGATTACTTGTCAAGCTTTTGTCATGATATTCTACGGTATTAATTTTCGTCGTTTGATTGGTGTAATTCCCTACTTTGCAGATGCTTGCTAAAAAAGTAGAAACTCTAACCAAGGCTATGGAGGTTGAAGCAAAGAAGATGAGAAGGGAAGTAGCTGCGATGGAGAAGGAGGTTGCTGCTATGCGGGTAGAGAAGGAACATGAAAGTAGATCAAAGAGGTTTAGCAATCAGAAGAATCCCATCGGTAGTTCTCAGCTGCTAACGGGAAGGTAACTCAATGAAACCAGCTTTAGTTCTGATTTCTGTGAATGAAGTTACATTATTATCTCCAAGGAATAGTTGACATCCTATTTATAGCTGTATAAAAGATAATTAGGTAAAGTCCCCTGAGTGGTAAGGATCAGATCTCAATTTTTTGCCTTGAAACTTTTGTTTGAGGCTTCTTTTTTTACCCCTAATGCTCTTGACATTCATGAGTCGATACAGTACCTCTCCCATAAAATATTGTCACGCTCCCAGTGCCTTCTTGGTGCTATATTGATGAATGCCTTTTCTTTTTCACCCAAAGAATCTTAGATCTTTTCCTCTGAGTTTGTGTGAATGCTATTATGTTTTTGAGGTGAATCAAAACAGATATTATTTTTCTGCATCTGAGTTAAGCTTAGCATGCCGCATAAAAGTTGCTTTTTCTTAGGTGTAGGATGATGCACTGACTGGGTGTCTTCTCAGTAGTCATGTTTGGTTGCATGTCAACACTCGTGAACTTTATCATTCGTCACCTGCAGAAAACTCATCAGTGTCATCGGGTCAAAACTCAAAAGTGCTTGGTTGTATCTGATATTTATACTCAGAGAACTAATGATGGGTTTTGGTTTTCATCATATGGAAATCATTCTTTGGTTCTGTCACCTTTTGTTGAGCCTGTACTTTCATCCTTCAACTCTTTGTACCTTTTCAAACTCCTATGTTTGAAGCTATGTAGCCGTGCTTGATCAAAAAGTATCATGTCCTTGTAAGGTTGTCTTGTTTGGGTTAAGATAATGACCTTTTCTGACATCACATTCTTCCTTTTTGGGGTGAAGATGGGGTTGTTGGGACTCTTAGAGCTTGGTGGAATCCCCGTTGGGTTTGGCTATCCCCTTGTTCCATGGTAGGTAATTATTGGAGCCTGCAGGTTCATGCTCCTAGGAGTGGCCCAAGAGAATTAGTGTGGTGATTCAAACCAATTTTTAAGCAAAGAAGATGAAAGTGTCCAGTGCTTGAGCACATCTCCAGGGCGCAATGTCATGTCTTTCAATCTCTAATTACCCTGTATTGGTTATCTAGTAAGGGGGAAAAAACCTTCACCTCTTTCTGACAAAGGAAAGACGCTCATCCAATTCATCATGGGGTGCATTCGTCTATAGATCTCGGTCTTAGGTAAATAAATGGTATAGTAAAGTGCTCATCAAACTCATTTTATGATGAAGTTTTTATCTTTCTGCAATCCACAATAACCTTATCGCGAAGTACTTATATTATTCTCAGATATATTTATCTGAAATCTGCATTAATGGATGCATTAGAACATTAACTTTGGCTTCCTGGCTAGGATCCTTTTATGCTTGGAGGAGTTCACATCGGTATATGTAGTCATTGCCTATAACTTATTGAAACATTGAAATTGCATGGCACATCCCCCGTTTATGGTCTGCTTTTATACACAAGGCTTTTCTGAATGCATCTCTAGCTAGGATACAAAAAACTATGGTTGGGTAAAATGTAGTACTTAAAACTCCTTCCCAACCCCTGAGCAGCATGTGCATGATAGGCTGCTCGGTTGTAATATAACAAATTGAGCTTGTGGTCTGCCGTCTCAGAAACAAACTGCAGGAACATTCTATTTCTATACATAGTTGACAATCTAGTATTCATTTTACCTCATTCTGGTATGCAAGTTGTGTTTGATCATAATTGACAGTTGAAATTTTACTTGCACTCTTGACTCGTTTTATTCTGACCAATTAGGCGAGACCAAAATCTAGTGACACCTTATTTGGTAAAATTTTGCCAATTTTAAGCAAGTCAAAATAAGTTTGAGATGATTGGGTATTGCCCATCTTTACCCTAAATGCTTGCATGTAGGCTTTATCTTGGTGAGGTGTCAGATCAATTCATTTCCTTAGTCATGGTGCGAGCCTTACATTCGATTTATTATTTCCTTTCTTCACTTCTCTATTTGTATTTTTCCACTGAGTAGATCTAGTCTGGAATCTGTTTCTTACCTGAATAGCCATGGCATTGACAAATGCCCATCGTTATGCAGGAATGCTCGAACTGGGTTAACACGCAGCACCCAATAACCAGAAGCCCGAATGCAAGAGCTGTAAGGAACATGTTGGCATAAGCTATGTTTGTGAGTTCCTTGATTTTTTCTTTTTATTATTCGTCGACCCCTTTAGAGGTTGATTATAAGATTGTAAGTTTGTAATTGTCATGACGGTGCCATTGTCTCTATAGAATTTGGTTAAGTGTAGGAGAGTCATAAAGAGATCAAAACAGTGAATCATATATGTGTGCTTCTAACTTAGAATGTTATTCATCTGCTTAGAGAATCAGACAGAAGGACAAAGGCATTGATGCTGGGCTAACCTTTTATCAGGTTTTGAGTGGCAGTGGTTGTGTTGTTTTACGGGTAGCTTTCTGGCCTTCAATTTCCATCAGTTGACATATTTTTTTTATCTTTTTGTCTGGGGGCAGTTTGTATATGTAATCAATCGGCGAGTACTGTGATTGTCGTTCATTGTGTTTGTTAATATTCTTGTAATCAGATGTTTAACAGTCAAGTTATTTCTTTTTCTATCTACGCGTCAAGCAGGTTTACTAATTTATGCTTATTTTTGGAGGTGCATTTCTGCTTTGGTCAAGCATGTTTTGGATACTCCTTCTCCTTTGTCTTCATAGAAAACTAACACAAATCGATAGATGATGATCTATTTATGCATCCTTGGTGGCGAACAACAAATATATGGTATCAGAAACAATCTACTCTGATCCAGTGACACCCTCGTGTGATACAAATTGATTAGACGAAGTTGGACTTAGCTGCGTACGACTGTTGACATAAACAAGAAATTACCGGGCAAATTATAAGGGCCCCTCAAAATGTCTACTGACATTCTGGCACGCGATGCTGATGGGAAAGCATCACGTGCCGAAGTATTAGGTATTGAAGTTTAGGAAGTAGATATTGGGATTTCTGTTAGACATGGTTCATGGAGTCGCTGTCTCGCTCGGTTGTCGACAGCCCTTGTTTCAACATAATCTTTGAAGCTTAGCGGAGTTAAACATGATGATTGATGGTGAACGTTTCCACTTAGTCTTGACTGAAATCTCTCTCTCTGTGCCTATTTTTTGTCCCTTATGGTATGCAGAACAGGAGCATATCTAAAGAAGTCAGTCCTGTCCAGACCTGTTTGATGTGGACATTTAATAGTATTGCGTGCTCCACACCCTCTCCTGTCTTCCATCTTGCTCAATCTTGACAAGGAAATACACAGTTCATATGTGGACCAGACCCCATGGAGTCACAACTGGGATGCACTCTAGGACAAGTTGAGGTTACGAGTTGATGGGTGAGGTTTTTATATTGTGATCATCAGGCTGTAAACCTTTGGACGATTCTAAATTTTCCACTTGCTAGTGACTTAACAGATAAGACGTGCTTTGGATTCTTTGAGAAGGTAATTGGAATCCTAAGTCTATGAGGTTGCCGTCTTATTAAAAACCGAACAACAAAAAGGAAAAAGAAAATTTCGATCGTCGTATTCTTGATATAGATATTTGACATTTTTCCGCCATAGATGACTGGGTTTGATATTTGTGATCTCTAGCAGATTTAGCCGAAAAATGCACAATCGTTAACCATCGTTGCTATGTTCACACGTCAAACGTCACGAAAAATTGAACGACCTTTTATCTATAATGGTCGGAAATTTGGCATGAACACAGCCTTGTTGCAAATTTAACATCCATTATATTTCTTCCCATACTCAGCTCGGAGGACACGAATTCAAAATACGTAAATTTTATAGCTCAATTAACAAAAAGGTAATGTTCTTAGATGGCACATCTTGACATATTATGAAATCCGTATATAACATTCAAGTACAAAGGGCAGTCTTAACATTATCGTCATCCGATCTAGCGGGTAACCTTAGATGGCATAGCCCCAACACCGACAACCACCCCAGGGCCCAAACTCCTGCTAGGTTTGATTTCTAGTCTTCTTTTGCACCTAATCCCAAATTAAATAATTTTCCTAGGAATCAGTTATAACATGATCACTATGTGCCCTAGCGTACAAACGAACACATCGTCTGATACGTGAAAGCGATGGCGCCGAAAATGGAAAAGATACTAACGGATGCCAAAATTTACAAATAACGGTAAAACATTGTGTATTACTTTAAATGCTTAAGATTTCGCGTTAAATTCACAACGATGGTAAAATTATCGGGTATTATATTTTTGAGCACATCGAAATTTCATGTTAATTTTGGCAGACGGTGGTTGAAGTGGCGTCTGCATATACACGCGACCCATTTCGCCAATCGGCGCATGTTGGACATCATAAGCCCTGGATCAACACTTTTGGGCCCATCTAGGCGCACCAGCAGCTTAGACAAGCGACTCCTAAAGCTGGCCAACTTGGTAAACGCAGCCCGAGTCCACCTAACCAATCGGATCTTGGGCTAAGGCTAAGGTATGAAATTACGGTCTAGTCAAACAAGAAAGGGGGGGGGGGGGGGGTTTGATTAAAGCGATTTTCAAGACATTGACAATGGGCATCCTTACGAGGGGGAATCGATGCATTGGAGATTGTGACGCATCCTAATTCAATTCAAAAGTGCTCGGGAGCACTTTCCAATGAGATCCTACGCACCATATTATGTGCAGACCTTCTTTGACTCTGCCAAATTAACTATGCTAATCTGACGGCATCAGATTTTATCAGCATCGCCTTTGACCAGTTTTGCCAGGTTGCTTTGGATTTTGAGTGGTCGAGAGATTCTTCGGCTTCCCAAAAGCAGAAGAGGCCGGCCCCCCCCCCCCCCCCCCCCCCGGCGACCTTTTCTATTCTGTTCCTTTAGTCATGGCTAAAGCAAATCTTGCCGATGGACTTATGCTTGATCCCATTTGACTTTTTGGAATCTGAGAACTCAACGTGATCTCCAAAGCCGATGTTGACCAACAAACCAAGTCATCCCTTTGATCAAGACGCAGATGACTGTCCTACTGGTTGTTATCTAAAAGAAGAAGGGGTTCAAGAACGTAACGAAGCGAAGCGGGGTGGTCCGTTCAAATTTTCCATTAGAGATGACGAATCGAATCCATTAGAACCTGAACATTATAGACAATTTGCTCATGAAAATCAGACATTTCCCCAACAGAAGCATCAATTCCTTAGACGGACGAAGACTAATCTTCTAACCCTCCAACGAACGGGGAGAGAAAATCCAGAGATTCAGAGAAAGAGAGAGAGAGAGAGAGATGATTCGAGTTTGGATTGAGACCTTATGGATCAATCCGTCTCCACCACCTGCTAATTGTGGTTCTTACCGGGCGACGTGCCGTCGTAGCGCGAGCCCACCATCATCATCACCTTGAACTCCTCGAAGCTGATCATGCCGTCGCCGTCGCTGTCGACGCCGCCGATCATCCTCCGGCACTCGGCGAGCGAGCTCTCCTCCCCGAGGCTCCGCAGCACCTCGTGCAGCTCCTCCGCCGTGATCGACCCGTTCCCGTCGAGGTCGTAGACCGAGAACGCCTCCCTCAGGTTCTCCATCGCCTCGTCCGGGTCGACCCCCTTGGTGTTCAGCTCCACAAACTCGTCGAAGTCGATGAACCCGTCGCCGTCGGAGTCGACCTCGCGTATCATCTTGGCCAGCTCCTCCTCCGTCTCCCCATGGCCGAGGGAGCTCATGATGGAGCCCAGCTCCGCCGCGGAGATCTTGCCGTCCCCGTTGGCGTCGAACTTCTTGAACACCTGCTCTAACTCCTCGATCTGGGACCGCGAGCCCATCGACGAGGACCGCGACCCCAGCGGGGTCGCCACCGTGGAGCCTCCCGTCGGCGACGGCAACATGGGTTTCTTCCTTCGGAAGAGGGAGCGGAGACCCATGATCGAAACCGATTCAACAGAGAGACGGGGAACAAGAACCGGAAATGGAGATGCAGTATCGGGGCAAGAAATGGGCGGTGGGATCCCTCGTTTCTTCTGGAAAAGATGGCAGTTCGGATGAAATGGGGCGGATGATGACTGATTTCTTGGGACGTTGAACGAATTGGGTCGCAGAGAAACAGAATCCCGATCGGTGGGATTGGGTTCTTCGTGAATTGGGGATCGCTCTGTTTTGATACGAACTATTTTTGGGGGTGAAAGTTCGTTTTTTTCCTTCCCCCCCTTCTCTTTTCCGCTTCTCTTCTCTCTCTCTCTCTCCTGTGCTTTTGTGCTGGTGAATTTGTTCCCCAACAAGATTTTGGGATAACCTTTGTTATTTTAGAGCAAGTATAGCCCAAATCCGGTATTACGCGATTCCATTCCGTTTTGACCGTCGGATTACGTGAGTAGCATGAAACTCGATAGCTAAATTCGAAACAGGCTCCACACATTCTCGACGCTCGTATCTTAAATGGATGGATTGGAATGGATGTCACGTGATTACGGAAATTATATATGATGTCGTTTTCATTCGATTTGAACCCTTCAAAAATAATATAAATATAAGCACAATGATTCAAAATACATAGAAAGAGGTGATGGAAGACTTTGTTGAAAATATATGATTTGCATCTCGAGACAAAAACAGTCACTCATTTTATCATTAATTAATCACGATTCCTAAACCGTATTCCTTTCCCTTCGTTTTTTTTTTCCCTTTGTGAGCAAGTTGCGCAATTTGGTGACCGACTTCCTTCGATTTGGACAACGCCTAAGGTAAAAGATCGTCGTCAGCCCTCTAATCTGAGGATGGAGACGGTCCCGGTGGCCTTCGAGCGAGGCGGCCGGCCGTGTGAACAGGAGATGTAATGCACGGAGCGGTGGGGACTTCCGACGAGGATGACCGCGAGAGATAGCGACGGGAGCAAGACGGTAGCAGAGAAACAATTTGTTAAATGGGAATGGCAATTTGATCATAGGCACTAACGACGTTTTTTTTTTCACTTTTAAATAAAGTACAGAACCCTTACTGCGAAATCATAGAAACAAACAGATAAAGAAAGAACCTGTCACACGCCCAAGTGTCCAACACTCAAATGACAAAATATACCAAATGACGTGAAAAAAAAGTAATTAAATGATATCATATTCGACATTTCATAACTTTCATTTCAGAATAAAAAAGTCATAAAAAATTTTCGAACTATACCTACCTTAAACTTTTCTTGATGACATAAAAAATACCTAACTATATCCATCGCAATATATTTATCCTAAACTTTTTATTGTACATAAACAAACTCATACATTTATATAAATACGTGACATATTTACTCTTTCTTGAATTAAAAACGCAATGTCAATATCGTTTCCTTCCTAAACATATTCTTTCATAAAATTTTGACAATTGATAAGTGTGATACACATATCTATAAATTTAGGATTTTGATACGAACTATTTTTGGGGGAGAAAGTTCGTTCCCCCCTCCCCCTCTCTTTTTCGCTTCTCTTCTCTTTTTCCCATGCTTTTGTGTTGGTGAAATTTGCCCCCCAACAATATTTTGGGATAACCTTTGTTATTTTAGAGCAAGTATCGCCCGAATCCAGTATTATGAGATTCCATTCTGTTTTGACCGTTGGATTACGTGAGTAGCATTCGGAACAGGCTCCACACATTCCCGACGCTCGTATCTTAAATGGATGGACCGGAATGGATGTCACATAAGTATGGAGATTATATACGATGTCGTTTTCGTTCGATTTGAACCCTTAAAAGATACCAAATTTCCAGATAAGATGATATCTCCAGGTATGCTAACCCATATCAGCGAGCATTGCACTCAAGCCTCTTAGGGTCTACCTTTTAGGAGACTAATAGCCTTACTTAAAGCTAGTAACATAATCGATATGCTCAGCAGAGAAGAGAGACGCTGCAGTTCCTAGAGACTTTTACCAGACTAGGAAGAAGAACGAGGATGATTTAGGAAGATATGGAGAGAATTGAGAGGAATCCGGGAGGAAATTCTCTTCGGAAAATCTTATTTTCACAATACACTCTCCTCATCCTTATATAGGCGAGGATTTACAAGACTCATGAGTCTATACGACTTTAAACGGACCAGACAAGCCTAACAGGACAAACACAGTTTTTACAAGACTCGTGACTCGGGGAGTCAACAAACAGAGATGGCGGTCGACAAAATACAATAATCCACCTAATACAACCAACAACCAACTGACTTTTGGTGGTGACAACGATAATGACTTGTGGCAGACAAGCCTAATAAAACAAATACAGACACGACAAAGCTCATCGATTGTAGCAGCCGATGGGTTCTTCAGAGTTGTAGTATTCTTCTGAATTATTCGACTTAGGCATGTATTCTTCGTCTGTCCTTGTCACACCATGAGTAGCAGTAGCAGTGCTGAAGATATTAACCCAGTAAGAGTGATATTCTGGAGTGTTTCTTGGTAGAGGATTGTCTATTTTGCCTGGATGTAAGTGTGTGGTGATCTGTGACATGGATAGATCAGATTCTTCTGCTTGTGTGGATGACTCACCGGTGAAATAGAGCGGACCATCTTTTTGTCTTTGAAAATCTCGGATGATAGCTTCAAGCTGCTCTGCTGCAAGTGATGGATCACGATTGGAGCTAGCGTAGAAAGGATAAGCAAAAGGTTATTCTCCGTATACAGATCATGGATCTTGCGAGTCTTGAAAATACTCAGATGGACAGGAGGGTGTGCAATCTGGTAGACTTGTAAGGCTAGTTTGGTGGATTCCTTGGGGGGATAAGCATCCCATGAAACATTATTTACATGCGTGGGCTATGTTTTAGAAGGGATTTCTCTTTGAAAGCACAGCAATTCAAAATACATAGAAAGAGATGACGGCATACTATGTCTTCCATCACCCATTTATTGAAAAATATATGATTTGCATATCGAGACAAAAATAATTGCTCATTTTATTATTAATTAATCACAATTCCTAAACCGTACTCCTTCCCCTTCGTTTTTTCCCTTTGCGAGCAAGTTGCGCAATTTGGTGACCGACTTCCTTCGATTTGGACGATGCCTAAGGTAAAAGATCGTCGTCAAACCTCTAATCTGAGGATGGTGACGGTCCCGGTGGCCTTCGAGCGAGGCGACCGGACGTGTGAACAGGAGACGTAATGCACGGAGCGGTGGGAACTTCCGACGAGGATGACCACGAGAGATAGCGACGGGAGACAATTTGTTAAATGGGAATGGCAATTTGATCATAGGCACTAAGACGTTTTTTTTTCACTTTTAAATAAAAGTACAGAACCCTTACTACGAAATCATAGAAACAAACAGATAAGAAAGAACTTGTCACACGTCCAAGTGTCCAACACTCAAATGACAAAATATACCAAATGACGTGGAAAAAAAATTAAATGAGATCATATTCGACATTTCATAACTTTCATTTCAGAAAAAGTCATAAAAAAATTTCAAACTATACCTACTTTAAAAAATTTATTTGATGACATAAAAAATGCCTAACTATATTCATCGCAACATATTTATCCTAAACTTTTTATTATACATAAAAAAAAACTCATACATTTATATAAATATGTGATATATTTACTCTTTCTCGAATTAAAAATTTAATGTCGATATCGTTTGCTCCCTCAACATATTCTTTAATAAAAATTTGACAATTGATAAGCGTGACACACACATATATATAAATTTAGGATTTTTAGTATCACAAAAAAAATCTTTAGGATAAGTATATATAAATCTTTAGGATCAATATATATGGTGGTGGACATATAGTTTATGATTTTTGACTGGCTTTTGCTCCTATATATATATATATACATATTACACGTACTTTGGAATTTACTTAGCTTTATTCAGAAAGTCATTCCACATCCTCTCCCCGACTTCCCCTTCTACCAAACCGGCGGAAAACCGAGAAGGGAAAAATGATTTCTTTAGCCCCTCGGCGAGTTGAGAGAGAGGCGGAGGCTGGAGCTGTGCACTGAAACCCAAAAGCCATCATCCGAGTCGACGGGTCTGATCCTCGTTGGAAGCTCCCGGAAGAATGGCTGCTTCCAAGACTACCATGGCCTCCCTCCTCCACTACCGACCGCTAACCTGCGCCGCCTCCGCTTCCCATCCCACTCGCCTCGTCCCCCACGCGCCGGACCTGATCAAATGGGTCCGCCGAGAAGGCGGGTTCGTGCACGAGGCCGTGAAGATCGCCCAGGACGAGCTCAGTGGCCTGGGCTTGGCCGCAGCCGATAAGATCCCCAAAGGCTGCGACTTGATTGCTCTTCCCCATCACGTGCCGTTGAGGTTCCCATCGGACGGCAGAGACGGGGCCGAACCTGTGCTGGCGGACTTGGCGAGCAAGGTCCCAGGTACGGTGAAAATTGGGTCCTTGGTTTTAGCTGAGTCTGGCGAAGTTACAGCTCATGATTGTGGTGCATAATGTTAGCTTGAAGTGATTCTTTTGATGGATTTCCCTTTGCCTCTTTAGTCGTTCTGGTCTCTGATAAGGTCGAGTTGATTCTTCATACGGACTTTCAGTTGATTAGGTTCTGAATGGGAGAGAATTAAGTTAGTAAACTCTGATCTTGATAATGTTCTTTCTGCTTCAAGGCGTTGTTTACCTTTTGAGTTTAAATCTGGGGCTTTATTTTATGAGAGAAGATGAAGATTGTTGTTACTTCGTCTACTGTGACTTGCGATGGTTAGCTAAGAATGTTTCCTTTAGAGTGTTTCCGGATTTTATGTAGGTCGAGTATGAATGCTCTAAATGGGAGCCGACAATTTGTGGATGAGGCATTTCTTTGCTTTTGCTACAATATATCTCTTTCTCTTACACTCCATCGTTCACATTTTTGCCCGTCATCTTGTGCCTAATGGATGCCAGGATGTATCTGTTTTGTGTCTTGACCGTTGAGCAATGTGATTACTACTAGTTGTGATCTGTTAAGCGCAGTATAAAGGCTTCCTTAATCAACATTGTCTTCCTCTTCCCTTATCTTCCTCAGTATATGGCTTGAACCTTTTTATTTTGCTTCTCTAACTATGTTACCTCCCTCTCTTATTGGAAGAATTCTCTTTAATGTAAATTTGTGGATAAAAACTCGGACAAAGTTAGGTTACATGGTGCATGTTGTATTGCCAGCTCATTGATGCTTAAGGCTGTGCATCTGGTAGGCATTTTGTTTGTCATAGGATGTAGGATGCGTCCATGCTACCGCATGACAGCTTATAGATTTTCTTTGCTCAACATATTTTGGTAACTATAACTTTTGATATTAGGCTGTACTGAGTTATGAATGAGTAAAATGCACATTGTGGGAGCATTGGCAGAGGAATTATGGGCGATGAAGTTGGGTTTAAAGCTTCTCGGAGAAAGAGCAAAGATTGGATCCTTCTGGTGGCCCTACATCAGCAATCTTCCTGAGACTTACAGTGTACCCATTTTCTTTCCTGGAGAGGACATTAAGAATTTGCAATATGCTCCTCTACTTTATCAGGTAGTCCTCCAAAATATTTTTGAAATTGAAAAGAAGTGGACCTCCTTCCAATGCTTATTGATTCACAGTGTCTGCTCATAGTGCGAAGTGCTCAAAAAACTGGGGTATTTCCATGACTAAACATGAATAAACTTAATTCTCCTGTATATGAAGCAACTCATGGGAAGGCATCCAAGCCAAATTTTGCCTGCACCAAAGAAATAAGTAACCGAGAGTTAAAAGGTTTTGGATGCGGCCAGCTGCACCAAATTCTTTCAACTTTTAGATTGCAGGGATTATGGGATCTGGTCAAGTACCACCCTGGCGATCACTAGTGAATTTTCTTGGTTGTATGGCATTATCTTTCTGAGAAATAGTTAGCATTATTCTCTTTGCGACCTGTTAAAAGCTTGACCTCCATTTGTACATGTGGCAGAAACTCAGCAGTTTGCCTGTGAGCCTGATAACTGCTGCTTCTTCTTCTTCTGAGAAATGATTGGATGTTGTGTTATTCGGATATCATGGCCTTGCATTAGAGCTCATAGCATTTGTATTTTCTTGGTGGTCTTAGGGATGCCCTATGCAAGGTCTGTTCTTTGGTAACAGTCATGTGATAAACCTTTTAATTCATGCCAGGTAAACAAGAGATGCCGATTTCTTCTTGATTTTGAGAAGGAAGTTAAGAATGCTCTCAGCGATCTCAACGTGAAGGATCATCCTTTTGGAGGACAAGATATTGATGCATCTTCTCTTGGATGGGCTATGTCAGCTGTCTCATCTAGGGCCTTTAGGCTATATGGGAAGAAGTCCCTAACGGGGGCCTGCAAGGATGTGCCTATGATGCTTCCTCTCATAGATATGTGCAACCATAGCTTTGATCCAAATGCACGCATTGTCCAGGAACAAGGTGGAGGACAACCGGAAATGCTAGTCAAGGCATGTTTGCATATTCTAGCTTTTGTTCTCAATTTTGCTTTCTGTGTGTCGTTTTCTTTTTTCTCTGGGAAATAGGTTCTATTCACTTACGAACCCTAGTTTTGTTAGCTGTTATGTAGTTATGATAATATGCGGTGTTGGTCTCACGTCTTACAACTCTCTCCAGGTTGTTGCTGAGAAAGAAATTAGAGCAAATGATCCTTTGCTTCTTAATTATGGTTGTTTGAGCAATGATCTTTTTCTTCTGGATTATGGGTTTGTTATACCTTCAAATCGATATGAAACTATCGAGCTTAAGTATGATGGAGCTCTTCTAGATGCTGCAAGTTTGGCTGCTGGGGTTTCGTCACCAAATTTCTCTTCACCGGCTCCGTGGCAGCGAGAAATCTTGTCCCAGTTAAATCTTGATGGAGAAGCTCCTGATCTCAAGGTTTTATCTATCATCATATTGGAATTATGTTTCAGAAAAGTTATTTTAAGTGATCAAGTGTTATTTCAGAATTTATGCCTAAATTTGCCTTGACTTTGAGAATCAGGGGATGCCACGTGAATATAGATGCATTTCTCTTACCCTTTTATTCGTAACATCTTGTTGACATCGATATCTTTGTGTAATCGATTCTGACCCTTTCCGACATTATGCATTCTTAATTTTATTTTTATTTTTTGAATTATAGGTAACTTTAGGAGGTCCAGACTTGGTAGAGGGCCGCTTGCTGGCAGCTTTGAGGGTACTCCTCGAAAGTGAAAGCAAATCGGTGCAAAAACATGACTTGAGCACTCTTAAGACTATTTCAGCTGAGGCTCCATGTGGAATTGCGACAGAAGTGGCTGCTTTTCGTACCATCATTGCTCTGTGCGTGATCGCATTGGAACATTTTCCTACCAAAATAATGGAGGATGAGTCCTTGTTGAAGAAGGCTGCTCCTGATACGGCGAAGCTAGCTATCACGTTCAGAATTCAAAAGAAGTCGCTTATCGTAGATGTGATGAGAGACCTCTCGAGAAGAATAAAGTTTCTGCTGTCGAAAGAAACAGTCTCTGCTCAAGACTAAGCGAACTAGTAACATTCGAGTTCCCCTCATTCTCACCCTTTCTTTAGGAGTAAAAGGGAGATGGATTCTTGTTTCGTCTTCCTAGGAATTCCTCTGCGAGTTCGTTTGATCATGTGATGGTGCTTCGTGCTCGTATCTTGGCACAGATGGTTCTTTGGAAGGTCAAATTTCCCGCTTGGTTCTCCCAGTTTGTATGTGTTTACTGTCATTTTGCCCTGTGCTCATCTGCACCGTACAACCACCAATACCACCATGCGCTACCAACCGTGACGATCGACCACGAGCATGCCTGGACGGGCTTCTGCTGCCATCAAAGGACCCTACCGTCGTCGGTCCGTCCCTGAACCTCCTGTGGCATCTCTCTCTCTCTCTCTTCCTGTACATCCTGTTTTAGAGTCCAAGCTCAGGATGCTGCCGACATTGCCGAGCTAAGCCCAATCCGATGCCTCGGGTAATGCCAGGGGGTCGAGAGAGAGAGAGAGAGAGAACACCGAGCAATGGTGACGGGAGGCCTGGGCATATTTTGGTTCAAAGGAATAAGTTTTTCAAGCTGAAGTTGTTCTTTTCAATCCAAATTTGACATTACATGAAACAGATTGCAGCCTCGCACAAAAAAAAAAAGGACAGAAAAACGAAGGGGAAAAGGAAATGGTTGACAGTGTAATTGGCGCGAGATTTCTCCTTCCTCGGTATGAAAGTTTGTAACTTTGTATTGCGTCCACCACCCAACGCCTGAACGCGACTCCTCTCTTTCGATCTGCCGCCAAAACTCACGTTCCCCCACCCTCAATGCACAAGCTCCTCACAACATGTCGTTCGTATCTAAAAATTCTGCTCCCGAACCTCAGATTCGTCGTTGCCTTCGCTCGTTCCCGCCATTACACCCAAACCCCGAACGCCAACTCCGATGTGCTCGAGGAGCTCAAGTCTTCGAAACCCATCGACCCGAGTCCCCAATTCGTTCTGGGGATGGAGCATAATTTCCATCAGACAGAGCCCTCTCAGTCGTCGGATCCATCGGCGGCGGCGGCGGCTCAGATTTCGCATCCGTGGCCCGAGTGGGTGGATTTGATGGCACTTCTGTCGAAGGAAGGTTACTTTGATGCAGAAGGAAACCCATTCCAGAATGTGGAGTTGGGTCCCAGAGAATCGAATCGCATTAGAACCGCATGCCTGAATTTCGCCCGCGATAGATATGACGTTATGAGGTACTGAAAGTAATGACTCTCGGTTGGTGCCCTTTACCTGTTTGATTTAATTACAGAGACATCGGTTTTTGATGCTGATGGAGAGGTACAGACCTCTGTGACTTCTTGAGGAGTAGATATTTGTGGGTAGGTAGGGCTTCTTTGGAACAGAGTTTTTTATAAGCTTTGCTCTGATTGTTGTTAAGGTATTGCTCATATGAGCTTCAAGAAAGTCTCATACTTTCTCCGAGTTCTTGTTAGATACTGCATCTGCATATCCGAGCTAACTCTGTCACGTTTGACTGTAATTCCTGGTCAATTTTATATTTCACTTGCTATGAGATTAAGAGCCTGCCATTTGGAGGAAGCGGAACTCCACTGCCTTCGAACCAGGCCAAGAATCCCAACATTGTGAAGGAAAGTTTTCTTCTTCTTTCTTTGTTCATTTTGAAAACCTAGAAAAAAAGAAAATTATGAGTAGTTTTTCTAGAAACTTGTGAATGGTCATGTTGTTTTGGATAATATTAGCATGTCAGGTCAACTGTAAAGTGATGGCCTATCATTATATATACATAGACTTAATACTTCATTTTTCTCGTGAAAAATGAATGATTTATAAAATATTTTTCTAGAAATGATCACTTGTATCGTTTGAAACAATTAGCCTATGAATTTTTTTTAGAATCGACAACGACATATGTCTTAATATTTTTGTGGATGATAAAGATAATTTTCATTTTTCTATGTTTGTCTAGACTTTCTATACCAAGCTTTCTTTTATCCATGATTCTGTTAGTAAGCTAAATATAATATTGTCAAAAGCGCCTTAGCTGGCATCTCCGTCCATCTTTTTCTGAATAGGGACAACAACATGGTGCCTTATGTGCGTCCTCCTTTACTTAGAACAGGACTCACCTTTAAGCGTCAAGCTTAACCATACACTATCAGTCCTTTCTATGTTACTATGTTGTTCTCTCAGAATGGAGTATTTGACTAGAATCTGGAGTGGAAGATTTTGGATTTCATGTAACCTGAAAAGAGACAATTCATATCACATTAGACATGTGGTAATTGTGCATATTAAGAATTTAGCTGGTAATCACTTTGGCGGTATGCACTCTGATTTAGAGATTAGCTATTCAAAGTGGCTAATCACTGTTGATGCAATGTCATCACCAAATAGGTATCCGATGACATAGCTTTACTTGAGAAACAGGAGATTTCCTCAATTGTAAATAGAAAGTCACTCGACTTGTATTCAGAAGGTTTTCACAAGACATTTCCTGATAGGTATTTGTCAAAGAAACATATTCAGGTCATAGCAGAGTGTGGATGCCCCAGCACAGACAGGAAAGTGGTGAACTCTGGTAAGCGCTTAAGGGCACATGTGGGCATCGATGAGGGAAATGTATGTTCCCTTCTTAAAGACTTCCAGTAATCATCGGATTATATTGATTCAGCTATACTCATTAAAGACAGCTGCTTTGCCAGGTTTGCAGCTCCTGCAACTTGAGGGGAAACTGTGAGAGAGCATTTGTGAAGGCACGTGAAGATGAGGGGGGGCGCACAGTTGATGTTATGCGGATCTTGTTAACATATGGACTTGACCCCATAAGCAGTACTGTGGAGAATAAACCGTGTCTGACTAGAACAGTTAAGGAATCAGTCAGAACACTGCTGAAGCAAATGGCAGAGAATGGCACCGATGTTCTTGGCTCTGATTTGTTGAAGCCTACACCAGCTGGTGATCCGTCCTGGCATTCAAATTCAGAAGAGAAAGGCCACATAGATGTTCCAACGAAACCAGGAGATTGGCATTGCCCCAAGTAATGCAATTTTTAACATTCTACTGGTTTATTTGAGTTTTGCTCCAAATATTTGATTTATTTTCTGCATATGGCAGGTGCAACTTCTTAAACTTTGCTAAGAACATCAAATGCTTGCGATGTGATACTTTTTCTCAAGAAAGACTGAATCAACTACAGGAAGACCAAGATCATCTTCCGCTAAAGAAAGGAGACTGGATATGTGACAAGTAATTGCTTCTCATGTCTTCTGTCAGTTGTTCACTGATTTGGGGTGAGGGTCAGCAGAGCTCCTCCCTTATAGAAACTGTTGCATTTGCAGATGCAATTTCTTAAATTTTGCAAAGAATACTAGATGTTTGCAGTGCAAAGAGAAACCCCCCAAAAGGCAACTCAATCCTGGGGAGTGGGAGTGTGAATCGTGAGTTCTTGCTAATCCATTCTTTTGGTGAACCCACCTATATTGAGCGGTTACTGTTCATGAGCTGTTCTGCCTTTTATGGACCTGTGATTGGCAGGTGCAACTACATCAACTTTAGAAGAAATATGGTATGCTTGAAGTGCGATTATAGAAGGCCTAAAGCATCACATTCAAATGACTCTTCTCAACGGGAGCATGATGTTGGAAGTCATCATCGAGGTCATGGGGCTGGTGAAGATAGAAATTCTATGTGGAGAAGAAATAGTCAAACGCGAGTTGCAAATAGGTGGAGATTTGTAAATGAAGAGAACGAGGTCTCTGAGAAACCGATGTTAACAAACTCGGTGAACGATATTTCTGGAATTCTTGATTTTCCAATTGCAGGAGGCGTGAGCGATTTGTCTCGCGACACAGAAAAGAGGGAAACGTGGAAGCTGAAGATGCTGGAAAGAAGCAGAATGACCACAGAGGAAAAGGCAAATCCCGCTGAGCCACGCTCATGCAGAGTTTATAGAAAGTCAGAATCACCGGACTTTGAGGACGATGAAGAAATGGCCGAATGGTTTGGCAGTGGGAAGATGTGAGTTGAGATGTCTGTACACGTAAGTGGGAAGAATCGAATTCATTTGTTTATTTGCCTCGACAGGTTTTCTGAGATACTGCCTTCTCTTTTCTAGTGGATAGCAAACTATTCATCTCGTGCACTCTCGCTGTTAAATTCCTATGTCTACGATTGGTTCTTTCTCTGGAATGAGTTTAGCCAACAAACTTCGGCCAACGCACAAGTTACTGTCACACATGGAATATGCAAACAAACATATGCAGATTAAGCACTATAAGAACAACAATAACACAAGGTTTAGTAGAGTCTAGGGGAAGAATCCAGTATTTCCTTAAGTATTACAAGGAAGCATCTTATTCTTTTGTCACCTTTTTTGACCTGTGTGCACCTCTCAATCATGCCCTGAAGTAATTTATCAGACTTTTCCCGTCCAACTCCTTGGTAAAGAATTTCCTCATGTATTCATTGAGGGTGAACCGCTGGAAAGCGGCAGGTTTATCCACGGATACGAGCTCCGGGAATGGTCCAAACTGATCCTCGCGATTGCTTGGGTTGCAAAAAACTGCTATCGACACACGCGGCTCTCGGCTAGGGTTGGCCAACACCCGATGGTCGACGCTTTTGTACTCGTCGTTGGACATGATCTAGGAAAGATTGAAAGCACGTAAATAGATATCTAAATGATAGTAGCACACGACTTTTGAACTTACTCAGGTGCTTTGAGAACACTGCTAGTCCTCGAACGGGAGTTTACCTGGAGGATGTCGCCAATGTTCACAACAAGTGCACCGGGCACAGGCATCACGTCCACCCACTCATCGCCGTTCTTCACCTGCAGCCCGCCCACCTGGTCCTGCAGGAGCACCGTGATCACTCCCGGGTCCGTGTGGGACGTCAAGCCGACCGTCAGATCGGGCTGGGGACAGTACGGATAGTAATGCCCCACCATCATCCTGGTGTCCAAGCACGTTAATTCCTGTAGCTTTCCAGGACTCAATCCTAGCCCCTCGCTCAACAGCCCCATCAGGAATCCTCCCAGCCGTTGGACTTGCTGATTCCACTCCAGCACCTCATTTCTGCACACCTCCGGGATCTCTTCCACGTCCGCCAGCTTCGGTCCCAGCCTTATCTGGAGCGTGTCCCTGCAACATCATTCCGTGCATTGGTCGTACCGATTCTTTTCGCTTGCCCAGTTTCTTTTTTCTTTTCTAATGTTCAGATGGTTTTCCCTTTTGTTCGTAGAAATGAATTTTCTAACCGGATGACCCTCAACACATCAGGATGTGTGTTTTGTCTTCTTTTCAGAAGTCATATGATCTATCAGTTCGTGTCATTTGCCAAATATTCGACACGATCGTATTGGTGATTAAGCTTTTATACGACCAATTCTCATCAAATTCGTGAATCAGAACTAAATCAATCGAGGTGGCTTCGTGGCTCACCTCCAGCTAGCCGCTTTGGAGTGGAACAAGTCGACGTTGGAGAAGAACGACACGCCGGTCTCCGTCAGCCTCCGGTAGATCCTCGCCTTCGCCTCCATCGGTTGCTCGTGGAAGGCCTTCACCGCCGCGACGGTGCGGTCCAGGACCTCCGCCGGCACGCCGTGGTTGACCACCTGGAAGAAGCCGAGCTCGCGAGCCGCGCGCGCCACTTCCCCGACGACGGCGAGCCGGCGGCCGGAGTCGCAGCCGGAGAGGTCGATGGTGGGGATCGCGCCGGGCCTGGGGCAGGCGGGCTTGAGGCCGGAGAGCGTCTCGGGTGGGTGGATGAAGAGCGGAGGGAGGGAGGTGAGGCCGGAGTCGAGGAGACCCTTGACTCCGAGCTTGGATTCCTCGAACTGCTTGAGCTCTTGGGCTCGGTCGAAGGATTGTTCACTGGTGTCGTTGACGCCCATGGTCGGACTCCGAGTTCCGGGTTCAGGCTGGATTGGGAGGGTAGCGCGAGGACAGAGAAAGGAAAATGGGAGAGGCGATATACGAATGAATAACGCGAGGCCGATTGTTCATCGGTCAGAGTGGAGCCCGCCTCGCTCGCTTAATGAAAGATTTTACGCCAGAGGGGAAACAATACTCTCCTTTTAAAACGAAGATGCCGTAATGAATTACGTTACAAATAAGGAAAATAAACGAACAAAGTCAATCTACCTCGGTCTCCCCAGGTTAAATTTCCATAATAATATAAGAGATCACAAGATCTTCAAGGCCAATCCGTCGAAAGTACGGCTATTTTTAAATTCCTAGTAAACCAAAGCATTATGAGGGTCCATCTCTATTTTGAAACTTCTTCAGACAATAACACTTTACGATGAATTGTTTTATAACTATTGTCTTCAACATTATGGCTTCATTTATTAGGAATAATTGGAAAGAAATAATAACGTAAATGGTTCATGAACTCTGACTTTATGTAGTTTATGAACTATCAATTTATATAATGTGGTCATTGAATTTTACCCAAATATATAATTTATGAACTTTCAATTTATTAAAAGTTCTTTGAACTCTGAATACATATAATATTATCATTCCATTAATTTAGGAATCGTATTTTCATACAAATAAAAGATTATTTTGAATATGTACAAAAAGTTCAAGAACTGCGTTGAATCATTGAAAGTTGACGGATCACATTAAACAAAGTAAATGTTTGTGAATCACATTGCGCATTTGATCAAAATTCACGGATAATTTGTGTCGTTTTTCCACTTGGAAATCACTTGGAGATGCGGAAAAGGGTGGGCAAAGAATGAACAAGAACGAGGGTTTGAGAAGTTACTCGTGAGCATAATATCTGAGGGCCGCGACCTTTGTACACATGTGCCGTGCTTGTCCGTGTGATGCACTACGCCGATACGTGAACAATAACAGGGCGCAATTCTGCGAAATCCCAATCTTAATGAAATTTTTCGATTTGATATTTGGTAGGAGTGACTCTCGGATCCACAAAAGGTCGGGGTCCGTACCATCCCCAAAGACAAATCAGTGAACGATCAATTTGATTCAATTCCTTCTTGACTTTAGTGGTTGAACTCCCTGAAATCGAATTGAGTATTAGATTGGGCAAATAGCCCACTGGTTGGATAGGTGGAATGGGTGGCAGAAGCTGAGCTCGCGAGCCGCGCGCCCCACTTCTCCGTTGCCGGAGGCCCTCCGGCCGGAGTTGCAGATGGAGAGGTCAATGGCGGCGGTCGAGCCGGGCCCGGGCTGGGCTGGCTTAAGGTCGGAGAGAGGTACTAAAATCTATTAGAGTAATTATCCTGGGATTTTTAGTATTTATAGCTTATCATCCCCATGTGGGAAGTAAATCTTAACAACTAGCTAATTTAAGTTGCAATTTACTGGGGAAGTCTTTAATCTATTCCCAAAAGAACACGCAAATACATTTGGAAACTTCAAATTCTTCTTCCTTTCTTCTAAATTAAAATAAGAAGTGCCATTGGTTATCTGATCCCAAATAATCTTGTTTATCCCGTGTGCTCTTCTTTTTTTTTTTTTTGGGTGCACAACCAATATTAATATCAAAATACGAAATCTTAAATTATCATTTCTTTCTTTCTCTTATGACGCCCTATTGATACGATTTTTGATACTCGAAAGCCTTGCCAAAAAAGATAAGCTCCAAATCTGAAAATGAATCTTTTCCTAACAACATTTTAATTGCAAGATTCAAACTAATGGTCGTGATATTCTACGACTTGAATCGGACACATTATCTAGTGAAAGATTTTTTTTTTGGTCGAAACTAGTGATAAATAGCTCATGACAAACATTATCTAATATTCATTTATTTTGAATAGTGTCAAAATGGCGGGGGCTTGTCTATAGTTTTAATTGTTAGTAACATTAATGATAGGAAAGAAGCGATGGGGCTTATTTAATAGCGACGTATATAATATATAATATATATAGTTTTATGAAGAATATCATATGTAAGGAGTACTAGCGTTACTATGAGGCAGAAAAGACAGCTATAAACTTTATGTTTTCTAAGCACGTAAGTTTAAAAGAAAAAGTAATCTTTTTAGGGTTCGTTCAAGAAATCAATATTCAAAATAAGTTGATTTAAAAGAAGAAGAAGAAGAAACCACGACGAAATATAGATGCTCTATTTGCAAATAAGTTTGCAATAGAAAAGAAAAGATTGTATCACAACGATCAAAGCTCAAGACCTTTGTCCTAACCCACGTTCTTTTAAATGATCTTTTCTGGATGTGCTGAATCGACCGACTTATTTGAATGTGAAATTATAACTTATTTTAATAAAATAGGTTATTATTCGACTCAACAATAGTTTAATTCATGGCTATATTATGCCGTGTGTCTTGCCACATGTGGCAACCGTTCAGTTAAAGTGAGGTGTCATGAGCACAACAAGTTTGGAGATCACATAATTCAAAAAGAAAAAAGTTAGAAGTTTAACGGTCAAACATGTGTTAATTGATAAAACTATGTCATGTATCTCGCCATTTGGTAAAGACAAAATTATAGTGAAGTGTGTCCTTGATGAGATTCGCAGCAGACATTCTCTCAATTAGTAGCTTAGAAGTATATATAATAGGCTTTAACAAAATAAAATAATTATATGAGACTCTCTGCTGTATCAAACTTTCCTGATTACGTATATACATACATACACATAGATTGCTTTATACGAAAGCTCTTACTATAATAGCTCTCCTAGTGGTAAAAAAAGCACAATCAAATCAAAATGAGATATAATGAATGGCCGATATATATTTGATAATCTAATTCATTTATTTTCTTTGCAAACTTTAGAAAGGAAAGAATTTAAGAAGGTCGGTCTCTCAACCATTTTTCTATCTATCTTTACAAGTAGCTTGAGAAAAAGTCAACAGGATATTTCAGTTGGTTTTGTATATATGAAAAATATATCACATCACATTTACAGGCTTTTTAAGTTGGAATAGACTTCTTCGTTTATTTTGTACTAATGAGTTAACTTATGCTCCTTTAAATCTCGCATTGTTTAGTTTTAACTCAAAAAATTCAAGATAAAAAATCACGACGGGATAAGGAACTCGTGCTAAATCTTCAGGTTTAGTAAGAAATCCATTTATACTTAGCAAAAACACAAGTCTCATTAGATTATCAAATTCCGACGCAAAAAAAAAACAGATTATCAACAAAAATAATTAATGTACTCTATTTAAGAGATAATAATAGGCCAGACAGATGATTTCGATGAGAACAACAAATAAAAGAGGATCAGGAAGGAGTACATGTCGCCGGACATAACGAGATCACTCGTTATTCAATATAGTTGCACACATCTTGCTAGAGCTATGACCTCATCTCTTGGAATTCTGGGGAATCCAAACCGAGTTTACAAACTCGACAAGGGATTGCTTCTTATCAATAACAGGGAAGCATCTTCCTCTTGCATCATCTTTTTTAGCCTATATGCCTCTTATATCATGTCCTGAAGTAATTTTTCAGCGTCTCCCCCATCCAGCTCCTCAGTCTGGAACCTCTTCAGGAATTCGCCAAGCTTGAATTGCCGAAAAGGAGCAGGTTTCTCCAGCGATACCAGCTCCGGGATCGATCTGATCGGGTTGGCCAATAACCTGTGCTCCGCTCCTTTGTACTAGTCGTTGGACGTGATCTGGGTAAACCCAAATTTATTGAGACAACCAGTTCGCAGAATGCCAACTTTTAACTTCAACGGGTGCTCTGAAACTTGCGTCAGCGGAATTGTACCTGGTCCTGCGTTGTAAGATAGCCAAGATCTACTTCAATGGTTTCTGCTCAGAATTAGCTGAAAGAACTATATTGACAAATTGTCATAAGGCTTAGGATTAGATTGACCAAATTGAAAGATTGAAAACTGAATCGGCCTAGGTTCATTACTTTGTTTGGTAATTTTCTCAATTTGGAGTCACTCACATTCGTGTCTTGTCAACATAACATAGAAATTGACGTTCACATTACCTCCAGCAAGCCGTTTTGGAGTGAAGCAAGTCAATGCTGTAAAAGAAGGCGACGCCGGTCTCTGATTTCCTTTGATAGATCCTTGCCTTCACCTCCATTGGCTGCCCACGGAACGTTTTCACCGCGGTGATCGTTCGATCTAGGACCTCCGTGGGCACGGCACATGATTGACTCTCTGGAAGAAGCCATGCTCGCCGGCACCTGGCGGCGGGCGCAACTTCCTTGACGACTAAGGGTCGTCGGTCGGAACCGGAGCCGGAGAGATCAATGGTGGGGATCGAATTGGTCCTGGGCCCAACTGGCTTGAGAGAGTGCTGTGCCGTGCGCACAGTTTGGAGTTATGAACCCATCCATTTCTAGAGAGAGCAGCAGCCCTCCTCAGGCGAGGCCGACGGCGTGACCCTCAACACATCAGGATGTGTCTTTTGTCTTCTTTTCAGAAGTCATATGACCTATCAGTTCGTGTCATTTGCCAAATATTCGACACGATCGTATTGGTGATTAAGCTTTTATACGACTAATTCTCATCAAATTCGTGAATCAGAACTAAATCAATCGAGGTGGCTTCGTGGCTCACCTCCAGCCAGCCGCCTTGGAGTGGAACGAGTCGACGTTGGAGAAGAACGACACGCCGGTCTCCGACTGCCTCCGGTGGATCCGCGCCTTCGCCTCCATCGGCTGCTCGGTAAGGTTTATGACGGGCGGGGACCGGATCGGGCCGGGACGGTAAGGTTTTGGGTGGGTGGATGGGGGTGAGGCCCGAGCCGACAAGGCCTTAGAGCCTTCGAATTGCTTGAGCTGTTGGGCTTGGTCGGAGCCCTTGTTGCCGATGGACGGCCGTGGTTTTCTCAAAGACGGAACTTCTTCGCGCGAGCGTTACATTAAACAGAACATCGATATCTTCTTCCCTAAGCCGTCAAATGATGATATGAGAATTCCTCGAAGCATGGACGGAAGAGGTGATTCTTTTGAGTACAGGAGGTGGCCATAGTTGACAACAACACACTTCCTTAAAAGCATCGATGAGAAAGGAAAATCGCATCTTGTCCCCATGTCGAGCTCTTTCGGATTACTTTTTGGCATTTTCACTTTCAGTTTCTCAATAGTTTTACCCTTCTCCAATTGAGTAAATAATTCCTGACCGATACTTCATGCGCTCGCAACAACTCTTGCGCCTCGAAATATAGTCAACTAGCGATAACATTCATGGATTCTATTAATTGAGAATCTCAAAAACTCGACCACACTTCATCTTTCTTGCCATTATGGAAACTCATTCTAGAAAGCAAATATTAAAGGAACATTAACCTACTCTTTCAAACAACTAAAAAATGATGGTTCAGAAAAACGAGAGAAGCATTTCAAATTTTCTTAGATTATTCAAGAACGAACGTCCTTTTTGTTTATTTTCTCTCACCAATTTTACCTTTCATCTCTCTAGACTGCCTTCGAATAGCAGAGCGATGTGCATATGAGGGTTGCATGAGAATTTCTTTTTTTAAAAGTGAGACTAATTAGTGCTTTGACTTAATATAAAGTAGATTAATTAAGGAATAACTGGGGTTTTTAACATGAAACTCAAAGGACAGCTCAGCGATTCTCTCGTTTAGAGCCCAATTATTCTGGAGAGAGAGAGAGAGAAAAAGGACAGAAGGAAAAAGAGGAGCAGCTGAAAAAGGTGGGTGGAACTATAAGACGACGCCTTTTTTTCCACTCGCTTCTCCTCAGAGTGTTGATCTGCTGCAGCCCAACCCAACCCAAATCCTCCTCTCTCTCTCTCTCTCTCTCTCTCTGACAACCTTGGAGACCAAAGCCAGCACCGACCGCCGTCGCCGCCGCCTCCCGCGACCTGCCGGCTCCAACAATCGGCAGTCCACGGCCGGCAGCAGCCAGAAACCGGCCGTGTTCGAGCTCTCTCTCTCTCTCTAAGGGTCGGTGTCGATGGCTGTAGGTATGATCCTTCCGACTACCCTTTACGCTCTATGCTTGATTTGAGGTTCGGGAGCTTGTCTGGGGACGGAGGAAGCATTGTGTGGGCAACATATCCTATTGCTGTTATATCACAGGGATTACATCGATTTTTTTTATGTTACTGTTTCTTTGTTCTGTTTGTCGTTTCACTCCGTTTCGAAGCTATTTTATTCAATTTTTAAGCTTTCTGCGTGACATCATGGGATAGTCTCGACTCTGGTGTTGGGAAATTTGTGGATCCGCTGGTCCGTTTAGTGGATTGAAGTGGGTTCTTTTGGGCTAGGGTTTGAGTGCGGGAACGTAGGCCTCTGAGGTTCCAATTCATGGGGTTGTTAAATTAACCCGGGGGCACCTGATGATTGTTGATCTAGAGAGGGTTTTAAAATGTGTACTTTATCGATGGGCAATACGTGGGCTTGCCTTTCTGGAGTCGTCATAACTGGGAAATCCTGAATAATGAGATGGTTAGGCGGACTTAATTGCTGTTATTTAGTAAATCATCAATTAAGGGGAAAATGTATTAGTGTATTGTTATTAGCACATAATGTGTGGTTATTCTTCCGTAATGATATGCTGAATAGATTGTTTCCAGCTAACATGGGAATTGGACAACTGGAGTCAGTACTGGAGCTATTGTGAAGTTCCCTAGTTAGAGGTAGAGTCTTAATAAAAAGGATGGCACTAGGAATGTTGAGCTTGTATATCAAGCAGGAAACTGGGATGTTGACTTGTGTCAAATGTGGTGATGTTAATGTAAATTTCCCTGCTCAATGTTGGATTCAGGTAATGTGGATTGACGTTGGTCCTGTGGATTTATATATTGGTCACATTTGGCTATTAGCATCAGTTCTTTTTTTATATCACTTTTTAAATCACCTATATTGGGTGTCATTGAAAAAGATGGTGAGCTAGTTGATTTTGATTCATGTATATTCTGTCTATGGTCTGCATTTAACTATTAAAGAATGGCAAGGGCATGGTAAGAAATCGAAACTATCTAAAGCTTATCCAGCAAATTGTATATCTGTGGAATGTGTATGAAATCATGCATGGAGTTTGCTTTGGAAAGAAATAAAAGTATAGTGTCTATTTCTTGGGAGTCTCCAACTGTTTGAGAACCATGTGGGCATTTTTATCGGTGGGGAACTCGGTTGAAGTTTATGCGTATGATATTTGTGGAAGTGTGAGTGCACTTGGCTGTGATGCTTAGATTATTCTTGATGCTAGTACTGAGTTCGATATGATTCGTTGTGGAACGTATAAATGAATTAATTTGGATGATTGTTCATTGTTGTGCTCTAATTGAGAATAAGGATTTTTTTCATATGAGAACACGGTTAGTACTTCTATGTGATTAGTGGACTTTTGAACTTCATGCCACTGATACTCCATGTGATTTTGTTTATGTCATGGTGCTCCATTGGTTAATGTGAAGCCAAAGTTTGATAATGTGGGGATGTTATAGATACTGTCCATGTGGCATATGGACATGAAAAGTGCACTAGTATGAATATGCAACGGGCTGATAAGTGGCAAACATTGTTACTTCTTTTAGCTGGCCCAGCAAATGATGATAAGAGTATTCTCATTTGAGTAGGGTAGGTGGAGCAAAAACAGCTTGAAGTCTCAACCAGAAATAGAAGGCTTCTTGAGAATAGTTGTTTGTTTCTCTGGTTCATTACATATATGCGGATGTCTACCATAAGATACGTTGCATAGAGTAAAGGAATTTTCTTTTTTAAAGGCTGGCTGGTATAGTTGGCACAAATTGCATGTGAATACGATCGTATGACTAGCGGAAGTCTCCATCACTATCTGGGTCAGTTTGGCGAACATGTGTAAATTTGGAGGTATTGTGTGATGAGAATGCTAATGAGCTTGATTGAACTAAATTGCTTTTAAGTGCATGTCTTCTCTAAGTAAATTATTTGGGAGAATAAGTTCATGCTTGAGAGCATATTTATTCACATATTGGCTTTTTATAAACCACAACTACTGTTGCTTTCCTCATGGACTCTAGTTTTGTGTCATCAAGTTTCCTGATGGGGTTGTTCTGTCTTGACCATTGATATCTTATATTGAGTTTAGGATAAATTCTCAAACTTAATGCTTCTTGCTTATTATAGATCAAGCATTCGGATATTAGACAACTGAAAAGCCCCTCACCTATTGACCGCATTTTCTGGTGTTGGAGGCAGTAGATTTACATGTTTTCATGTATGGTGGCCGAACTGATTCATACTGATTTCTTTAACATTGAAACTTGTACTGTCTGCTGATCTTTTTTTTGTGGTTTTTTATTTGTCTGTGTTTGAAAATGTGATAGTTGGCTAGACATGCTTCAGTGCTAATTAAGATCATTGGACCTTGTCTTGGTCTGCAGCATGTGCAAAAAGTGATCCTTAAAGGTCATTAATGATTGGTCTACCTTTTCGTTATAGGAGAATTTAAGCTATATTTTGTTTTCTTAACAAGTATTCTTTTATTGCATGTTTCCCATGTTTGGTACATCTGTCTATGTATTTAAGCTAGAATTGACTTGTCTTCCTTTCTATCATTTCCAAAATTAGACTTGCAATTATAGTTTAAACAACCCACCACTCTCTCTTTTATCCAAGTTAGCACTCAATTCACAAATATTTAATAGCTACCTCCCGCACATCTATTAAACTTAATTTATTTCCTTTCGAAAGATCATTCCTTCTTCTTTATGCAAATTTGCTGATGATGATGCGCACACGCAGCACTTAACTTAATATCAGTAGACTTCTAACCTAAAGAAAGGGGAAAAAAATACTGTAGTACGAAGTTTTAAGATAATTAAAGTGAAGAGATTGGTCCTGTTCACATTTAACATGGCAATTCATTTTAGGATGGGACACACATTTGCTGAAATGACACATCTGTAGTGAGTGGAATTTTTAACATAATAAAGGGAAAAGAGAGCAGAACTTGTGAGCCCTAGCCACAACATCGTCTCAGCTCCCTTTCAGGCCAGTTCATGCCAGTGAGTCAGATAGAATATAAGTTGCCTTATATAGTCTTGTACTGAGAAAGTCTATTGCTTCTGTGGTTATTATTTTGTATAATTCTGTGTATGCAAAGATAATGCTGACTTGTGAGATGATGTTTGTGAATATTTGCAGTTCCAAGGAACTTTAGATTACTTGAAGAGCTCGAGAGGGGAGAAAAAGGAATTGGAGATGGAACAGTCAGTTATGGAATGGATGATGCTGAAGATATATACATGCAGTCATGGACAGGCACTATCATTGGTCCTCCTAATGTGAGCTGCGCGGAATATGCCTCTCTCTCTCTCTCTCTCTCTCTCTGTGTTATGCACGTGCACACAAATGCTCAAGTGTGCACTTGTAGGTTGGAAAGACGAAAATTAAAAGGAAAGACACCATTGAGCAAGTGAATTACTGGCACATACTAGTATACCAGCCCTGCTTTTGGAATATAGATTCTTAAACCCCTTTGCTGGTATTGTGAGATTCTATTTTAGGTCAATGGCTTTTCTAAAGTAGTGGTTAACCAAGGAATGGTGATTATCCCAGCGAGCAATCATTTCACAGATTAGTAAGTAATGGAATGGATGATGAGATAGGAAGTTGAACGAGTTTGAATTTAAGTTGAAGTGAAATGAATTTTATGATATGTTATTGATTGAATTTGAATTTTTTAAATAAGCTCAAATTATTCGGCTGTTGGCTAGCTGGTCCAGTGAGGTGAGAACTAGTATCAATATTTACCTGCTGTGGGTTGAGATACAGGTAATGTATGATTGGCTATATGTCATGTGCTTGTCTGTGCATATGTTATTTGTCTTCAAAAAGTAGTTAGATTCCAAGCTCAACCCTTTTTTTTTTGGTTGGGGTGTTTTAGAGAGAGAGAGAGAGAGAGAGAGAGAGAGAGAAGAAGGGGGGGGGGGGGAGGGGGCTAAAATCCAGTCGCACTACGATGCTCAGACCTGTCTGCTACTGCCTATTAAATGCATCTGATGCTTTGACAAAAGTAGCATATTGATATTGCTGATGCATAAATTTTGTTTGTAACTGAAGTGGCTCATTTGTACAACATCTGAACTTTAGGGGACTTTACTCATCAAAGAAATGGCCTGTGTAATTGTGTAGAGCATTCCAACCTTGCATTTTTGTATTGACTTATTATTTTCAGATAATAGTGGTGAAGTCTCTGATGCTGAAGTTCGATTCAACTTTCAAACATGATTTAGCACTCCTTTCCTTTCTGAGAAAGTTTAGTTTTGCTCATTGACAAATGCTGCCTGGCAGAGTGTTCATGAAGGGCGTATTTATCAGCTGAAATTGTTTTGCGGCAAGGATTATCCTGATAATCCGCCTGCTGTGAGGTTCCAGACTCGAATAAACATGACTTGCGTCAATCAGGAAACAGGCGTGGTGCGTGAGCAACTTTTATTCAATTCTTCACATTAGGACTTAGATTGTTTTGGACTCATTACTAGCTATGTACCAGGTTGAACCTAGTCTTATGCCAATGCTTGGAAATTGGAAAAGGGAATATACTATGGAAGACATATTGTTGCAATTGAAGAAGGAAATGTTGTCTCCACAGAACCGCAAGCTAACACAACCTCCTGAAGGTGAGAAAGAATTTATTTTCTGGTTTCTTATCTCTTCTTTCGACTTCCAGTGGTTGCTATTTAATGAACATTAGTAAACCACTTTCTTATTGGGTGACACATGTTGATATACCTACTTAAATGACTCGAGATTTGAATTTTCAAGTTGGGATGGTTTGGAGGAAAACAAAGTAGAACCAAACAAACTCTTGTCTTTGGAAGTTAAAGTCTCTGAACTGGTTTTCGGATTATAGTTTCTAAGCTCTTAGCATATACTCTGAAATTGCAGGCATTTTCTACTTATAAGGATCTTTATAACTTTGGCTCATGCCTGGTTGTTATCATTGAGGGTATGCCTTTTTGAATTGCCTTTGTAGTTGGAGAAAATAGTAGGTTGCTCGTAGTCGGCGATTAGATACTTTCAATGATTGGGAGCTACTAGCTTGTATTATTAGTTATTATGCATGCCTCTCGATTTGTTTCAAAAGCCTTGTCCATGTGTGTTTTATTTAACAAATTTATGTATATGGTGCAATTTCAGGAAATGAAGAGGGGAGGATGGATCAAAAGGGCCTTGTTGTGAGGTGCTCTATCATGTGAGTGAAGTTCATGGGTTATGTATATAAGCACATATATACTGCCTGCGGTAACTCGCAAATATTTATATCGGAGGATTGTTGTAACTGAGAACTGTCTGATCAAAACAAGATCAATCATCTCTCTCACGTTTCACATTGTTTCACTTGTTGTGTCTACTAGTAGCTGAATAAGTTTGAATATAAGTATCCGCGTGTCTCAGTGAATTTTTGCACTCCTTGCCTTTCGTATATTGATACCGTTTTATTGTGCGTCGTAGCAAATGAAAATGCTTCAGCCTTCCCGCATCTTTGAAATTCCATATGCAAGGATGGCACGGACGGTTTCTGGGTTTGAATTTCCGTTGGGGACCCTTCAGTTACATGGAACTTTTTGCTACAAAAATCTCTCGTAGATGTCTGGTGTCCTGACCAGTTGGCAAGTCTAAGCAAGTTATGAACACCCAACGGTGGATCATGGATTCATCCAAGATCTCGGTGAACGATTCCGACCTGTTAAAATACTTTCAAGCATAGCTTACATGATGCTCCTTGATCAAGGCTGGGTTGACTTCTGAAAAATCGAGGGGAGTAAGATTTCCATAAGAACATATATATAGAAGAAAAATGGAAAGGTACTAGAAAGACCAGTTTTTCGTGGGATGTAGAACCAATCACGTTATGAAGTAGTCATTCTTCCATATTTTCTCCTGTTAAGGAAGCATATACTTGGCGACGTCAGAAATATACAAGACCAGCCACCCCGCACCCAGTACCGAGGCAATCTGAACCTGGACACTTCTTCGAACTCCTGTGCCCTCCCTCTACCTCGGGTGGCCTCCGGCAGGACTCTTCTTTGATGTCTTATTCGAGTCACGACGTCGTCACTTCTCAGTTTCCCATGTTGCTCTCGGTCTCGGCTCAAGTTATATACTACAAGACCAAGCGCCCAAGCCATTACTCGTGATTAATTGTAGCACAAATGATGCGAAATCAAATTATATATGCTGTTTGAAATTAGAACACACGAAGTGCACGTAAAGAGCTTGTACTTTAGGGCTTGACATTCGTGTATGTTATTATGAGTCCATTTTATTGGGCAGCGATCTTGAACTCATCATTCTACGGAAAAAAAAAAAACTCAATTAAATCACCCAATCATGCGATCCGGGAGGAGAGATTACATGGCGAGTTTCCGGGACCTTCTTATCGTTTTCATTTTCTCTTCCCCTAAAGAGTCACAACACCAAAATAGAAAGAGAACAATGCGACATGGTGCCGTCGGGAGAGAGAGAGATTGCTTTTTCCTCTTTGAAATATGCTATGTATAGCAAGATTGATCTCCAAAATTGATATGATAAATGATGTCACAATTTTTTTATATAAGTATCAGATATAGCTCACTGGTTTACATATATTCACTTTGAGTCTACCACATCCCTTAATTTACCTACTTTATAAATCACTTATAGAATACTGTTGATACCAAAAAATGTTGAAATCCCTGATCAACGATACAGTTGGCAGAAACTCGTTAATTAAGAAGCGGACAGAGGCAAAATTTTGCTCTGCGTCGAGAGCTTCTAGTTGGCAAACTTTGCTGGTTGACAAGAAAACTAGTTTGAACTGACGGAGGATATGTGTGGAAATGACCAAGTCTTGAAGCAAAACTTTAGCAAATGAAGATCGTTTTCACCCGGCAAAAGGCCAACGATTGACATGATTATCGACGGAGTGGAAATGAAATAACTTTCTAAGTAGCGAAGTCGATGATTTTGGATGAAACCGTTAGAGAGGCACCAAAAAGGAAGTGAATCCGACGCAACTGTTGAGTAAGGAATCCGAAGATCTAGGGGGCAATTGATGATGGTAACCATGAAGAAGTGGAGGAGATGTAATTTCAATAATAGAAACATCAATAATAGATGTACGTATTTGAATTATTACAAAATGGACCACCAATCAATTAAAGAACACAATTTGTTCACTCTTTGTCTTCCAGCCTTACGTTCTTGTTCCTTTTACACTGCTGACAATAATTGTTTCTAATCTCATTACTTTTATATCTCTCGTTGCGTTTACGTTTCCTGTTCAAGAGCCAACAAAAATCCATTTGCACCCTTTGTAATATTTCAAAAAGTATTTCACTCGATACTTTTCGGATGCCTAGCATATCAAGTGGCTGTCAAACAAAAGAGCCATGCTCGACATTTAATAAATTTCTATCTCATGCTGAAGATCCAGAACAGTGTAGTTCCTTCTGGCAAATCGGCTCCAGCAAGACATTCTAGTCGGTGCCTTCATCCATCGTTGACCTTAGCTTCGCTATAGTGGACCGACCAAACCCCTCGTTTTCACCATCCTCGCTCACCATCAATCCCATGCGCCCACATCATCTTCCTCACTCCCTCACGTAAGCCGCAAACCTCACCCTCATCATGGTCATATCACCAGCATCAGTAACCTACTTCAACAAGCTCCGCTTCACCGAGCCGCTTCCATGAATCCTTGATCACGCACAAGTCACGGCAGAAACGACGACCTTCTCAATCCCGGTCATGTCTCCCGCCGTATCGACTCTTTCTTCGACCCCCCTCTCCAAGCTCCCGCTCCTCCTCCTCCTCCTTCTTCTCCCCTTCTCGTTCCTTGTTTCCCCGTCGACTTCGTCCTCCGACTCCTTCATCTACGTCGGCTGCTCTCAGTACAAGTACTCCCCCGGCTCGCCCTACCAGACCGGCGTCGACTCCGTCCTCACCTCCCTTGTCAGCTCCTCCGCCTCCTCCTCCTACAACAACTTCACCGTCCCGGGCCCCACCCCCTCCGACACCATCTACGGCCTCTACCAGTGCCGCGGGGACCTCGCCGTGGCCGACTGCTCCACCTGCGTGTCCCGTGCGGTAAGCCAGGTCGGGACCACCTGCGCCGGTTCCTCCGGTGGCACGCTCCAGCTCGAGGCCTGCCTCGTGCGGTACGACAACGCGACGTTCCTCGGTGTGCTGGACAAGACCCTGCTGCTCAGGAGATGCGGCCCTTTGATTGGGAATGCTAATACCGATGAGATGACGCGGCGCGACGCCGTGC
This sequence comes from Melaleuca quinquenervia, assembly GCA_030064385.1. Lineage (NCBI taxonomy): Eukaryota > Viridiplantae > Streptophyta > Magnoliopsida > Myrtales > Myrtaceae > Melaleuca > Melaleuca quinquenervia. The sequence goes on along the minus strand of CM057719.1, from coordinate 23,983,824 downwards.
TTGGGTACATAGGAGCTGAGGACGGGACCTACAAGCCGTACAGGACGGGTGGCTCGGGGAGCGTCCAGGCAGTGGCACAGTGCGTGCAGGACCTGAGCGCTGGCGATTGCCAGGACTGCTTGTCGGAGGCGATTGGACGGCTGAAGAGCGACTGCGGGGCGGCGAAGTGGGGTGACGTGTACATGGCCAAGTGCTACGTACGGTACTCAGACGGCGATCACACCGGCGGCGGACACGGTAAGAGGCCTTGTGGCCGTTTATGGTGGTTCACTTACGGTGCATCGCTTCTTAGTTGGCTGTGTTTGTTTCCATTTGTTCCGATTCGTTCAAAACCTTGATTGCTAAATTTTTTTGGTGAAGTGACAAATGAAAATGTGCTGAATTTGAGCTTGCTTATGATTGAGAGGAGAATTGGGAGATCGAGGGAGAGTTATGTGATTCCTACATGAAGATTGTATGGCTTTGAAATTCAAGTTATTTAAGTTAAAAAAGGATCTGTCACTTAATTTCGACGCTTGACTAGAATTTAGTGCAAGAATAAGAATATGATCATGTGGGGACCCTATTTGTTGATAGATGGATTCTTATTCTCAACACGGTCAATTTTTTTTTTTTTTTGGTTTGCTTGCTTTATAATGGCATCGGATGCCCTGATAGGAGTTGCTATGTTCTATGATTTTCTCTTCTTATGTATCTATATATCTAGTTTTTGCTCGAGCAGTGGTTTTAAGTTAGATAAGAAGTACTAAAGCATGGGACTAAATCAAAAAGGAACGAAATTCTTTCGGTGGTCCTCAAGATGTCGCATCACATCGTTGCCCTTCTGTTCACTTCTAACACCCCCGATTTATCTTCGCATCCATAGAATCTCAATGCCACTTCTACTGTTGCGTCTGGTTCAAGAAACCGCAGATTTGTACAAGCCTGTCGCGCTTTGGCATAGAATCCGGAAAAAAGTGTCGGATGTCTCGATCTGTATACCCTCGACGTGCACTCGCGGGAGCTCGTTCTTGCCCCTTGCCCTCAATCATTACTCAGTGATGGTCAAGGTGTCTACAGTTCCCAATAGATTTCTAGAGAAGTCCTCATTCACTTCTTGTTTAAGGATATTACAAAGGTGAAGAAGAGGGCGCCTCGAATTTCATTTGGAATTTGAAAATAAATGACTTGATGATATCAGGAAAAGGGAGTGCTTCTGATTCCTCAAAAATCTATTTAGAGAGATCAGAGATAGTTAGATCACATATAAATACCCAACCAACTTAGCGAGAGCATTAAACAATCATCGAGGCTAGAGGGACATGATAAGATGAGAATTTTAGTGGATTTTTAATATTAAAAGGATAGGAATAAATTGACCTGCACACCAAGCATAAAAAGAATATTTCAAGTTATATATATAATAGTTGGAAATAATTCACAAGAAATACCTTTTAAAGCAATGCCAAATTTAGTGTTGGAACCCAAATATGAGACGCACTCAAACTAGAGCACTATGAAGATGGATAATCTCTTGAGAAAGTATCTAACATACACTAAAAGACGAAACCATGAAACTAAATAGGAGACAGGTCCAAATAAAGAATACATCAGTTGAATAAAAGCTTGATATGTCTTAGTAAGAGGAGAAAGGGGAGCATTTGCGACGCTGTGTAGAAATTTTCTGTGTATTGCAGCACCACAAGTAGAAATTACGACAAGCTGTGTACATAGATATGACGAGTTACGATTGAGGAATGATCCCTCGAGGGAACCAACAGCTAGGGAATTCATCTAGCATTAGCATCAAGTAGGTTTAAACCCTCCTAATTTTTTTTTTCTAGGTCGCCTGTTACAAAATGAGTTTTAAGGTTGCTTGGTGTATGTTCACCCTTCAATCGATCTTGGGCCCACTGGAAACGTATGTTTAAGAGACGATAAGGAACCCCGATTCCACTAAATTAAGTAATGATTGCAGTATCCTCCACTTTCCGGGCCTTTTATTAACATGTGAGATAGATTCAGCAAGCCATAGTGAAGGTGGAAACAGTGCACGATCGAATCTAATCATATCACCTAAAGAAAAGGGCTGTCACTAAACTTAAAGGAGGATGCGATTGCAATGCATAATATTCTGTATACCCAGACGTGGGATACAGCACAAGTTTACTTACGATTATTGGAGATGCATCGTGTTGCAGTTGAATTGCGTTGCGCTCTAACATGTGAGTTCGGGATGACGCGTTTCGAAACGGTAACATCATAAAGTCGGATAGTAAATATAACCACATGATTTAAGAAGCACTACTTTTTCTATTCTATAATAGTGTAAATGAGTGTGATTAAGATGGACCTAAACTAGTTGACTTGAGACTGTATCTACTGTGTTGTTGGAAACAGGTACAACTGATGAAGAGGTTGAGAAGACTGTGGTCATCTTGATCGGCATCATCGCCGGGGTCGCGGTTGTGATCATCTTCATCTCTTTAATAGCAACGATGTGCGAAAGAGCAAGAGGTGAAGACTCTTTCCCTTTATTCTTTTTCTTCTTAACCTAGCTTCGACTGGACAATGCATTGAACTTTCCTATTCACTATGGTCTTTCTTTTCTTTGAATATCGCAGGCGGCAAATAGAGGCCACAAGATCTCCCGCTTTTGGCTCCTTGCGTTGTATCTCAGATCTTACTTTCACCTTTGTTTCATGACTTAGGCCTACTCATTTTCACACGCTATGGAACCATCCCTTCATATTATATTTCTCTTGGTAAAAAGGAACTTGACAGGATAGTTCAAGAAGAAAGAAAAATGTTGCCTGGTCTTCAGATGCGTTCACCTAATCAATGGTTCAAGTGGTAGTGAGGCACATGGTTTATATATGAGGAATTGAATAGAACTTTCACCTAGAAATGAGCGAAAAGAAAGGTTGCTGCTTTGTATGGAAGTTGTATACAGAGTGACGGTCAAAAGGCTCGAAAGTTAACGTGATGACATGATGGAGCTCCATTTCTTAATTCTTCTGTTGTTTGCGGCTTTTCATAAAGCACCACTCATGTCTCTCCTTTATTTTGAGGCAGCCAAAAAGTCCAGCATGATCCACTGGCACGTCTTTGTGTCTCGTCTCAATATATTCTAAGTGATATTCATTGTTTCATCTCGCATGTATTGAAAATCAAAAGAGGTTATGTCCCCGACGACTATATTCTCATTGAATTCATGATGTATGCAACTTGGGGTAAAATCTCATATGTACTAATGTGAGGGTGAGAATAATTAGAAAAAATATCTTGGTTGATGTACCTCTCCATCTCGACGACACTCCTTTTTGCATGAATGTGTGTACAATAATGTGAAGGTTCTGGATGCTCAAGTTTGCTATGACAACTGAAACTACATTCATACATACTAAGAATCTTGTTGAGATATCGGAAACAACAATCAATACGTTTATTTCGATGAATGGGACTTTACATTGTTTACGTATATGATTTAAGGGCTTGCTTGCTTATGCTTTTACATTGAGCTTGATGAACTTTATAGCTAGACATGATTGGAATTATTATTCACTGTATTATATCTTTGAAATTTGATTCGAATTAAGCAAGCCCAAATCAACCCGTTTGACAAAACAACATGTGAAGAAATTTAATTGACTCAACATTTTAAATAAAAATAAGCAAGTTTATATGACCATTAACTAGTTTTGACTTAAAAACTCAGTCAAGTAAAAAAAAAGTTCACGTAATTAGCCAAGTAAGGATGTGGACTTGATTCATTCAACTGGGAAAAGGCATCCGAAATAGGAAATAGAAACCCTGGCTTCTACATTGTTCAAAGCCTAAAATGTGGTTCAATAATCAATATTCAGTCATTACCAAACACCTTATTTTCATTTTTAGATCCTTATCACCTTATTTTCATTTTTAGCACCGATAAGGATCGACACTTATAAATCAGTATTTGAATTTATCAACACTTAATTTTCCATTATCTTTTTGTATACATCTGGCATTAGTAAATAAGCAAAAATCTTGAGCTCGATTGATCGATCCAGTTAATCAGTGTCTTTACTCTTTCTGAGGCCTCGTAAAGTAATAATACAACAAGATGTTGGCATCGTCTATAGTTTATCTTGTTCCCACTTTTTAGGTGGGTCATTTCCTGTAGTTTTCTTCTTCTTCTTTTTCCTGATTGATTCGCTAGATTCGAATCTGTATATTCCATTCTATGGCAGGATCATCTTCTCGATGCGGGACCCTTGAAATTGACGGAGCTTGATGGCTCAGAAACATTGCAGAAAATTAGTGATTGGAACCGCTGTGTGTGGCCTTGTCGTGCCCTAGATATTCATCAGATTAGGAGTGATAAGCAACATGATCCCTTACCTGAACTCTCTCGAGATAAGTCTCTTCGATCTCCTTCTGCAGGTTGTTCTGCTATATCATGACGGGTGGATGAACTTGAAACTATATTCAATGGCTGAATCATTGCAGCGGTCGACTCCTAGAGATCCACGTGAACCAGCAAGTTCTTGGTGCTTATCCTTCAAAGCTGTTCAATGGGGACGCCTGGCGTTAGGCTAAACGGAGACTTATCGCACTCTCGACTCAAGTGTATCCACATTGCATCGTGTTACTGCTGGGCAGATGTCGTATGGTTCAATTGCAAGACCCATCTGTTTTGCCAGGACATGAGATCCACAGAAGATGAGGTGAGTTTTGTCTATTTGAGCACCGTAATCAGATCCTGATCCCATTGTTAACCAATCAAGGTTGAGCACAATATTTCCACATCTTGAATTGCTCCTAGACATAATTTAGCATGCATCTCGTGTGTGTATATATATATGCAATGTTTACACTTGTTAGATGCCATGCGACCTTGGTAGGCGACCTTGGTACACGATCTATCATGTATCTAATGTAGAGAGATCTAAAGGTTTGGATGGTCCTGGGTATCAGATTCCGTAAAAGGATTTCTTTCAATGGGTTGGCTTCACCTCTCTTGTAAGTTGTGACTAGTTAGAAAATATCATAATTTAGAGGTATCGAATCATAAGAAAATATACATAGGTATCAATCTTTGCAAAGCGAGTGGGTTTGTGATTACTAAAGTCTAGCCCAATTTCGTGTTTACTTCCCTTAACCCAAGTCCAATCATATATATTTGCAGAAGCCCTTTTATGAATTTCACTAATTTCGTCTAAATCATCGAGTTCAGTTCAAATTCAAGAGCACAATAAGGAAATCGCCTTGTGTGATTATTAGATGGGCTTGTGCGGGGCGAGACAGGTGTAAACGGTTGGGCCTAAAATTCAAAGCCCGGTTTTCACATACAAATCTTCGGGCCGGGTGGGGGCTCTCACAATACCTTTGCCCATTCGGGCCCTCGTGGCTGGGCCTATGTCCATGGGGGCGTCAGGACCATGAACAAATCTACACCGAGCAAGGGTTCTTTCTTATTGGATATTATGCTTATAACGATTTAATATCACAGTGTTGATGAATTGCATGGTCATATTGGCATTGTTGACACCAACACTGTGGGCTAAACTGAGATAGCCCATGAAGGGGTTTTCCCAAAAGAGAGGCCGACAAGAGAATGAAGACCGGTCCCATTCGTCACTCCTACTCTGATCTAAACTCGGAATATAAGTTTGTTGATCAAAACCATGGCCCAATGCATAATCTAATCCCTAAACTTTTGATGTACTATACGTGATAATGTGTAATGCGATTCAAGAAATTTTACTTTATTCAATGTGGTTCATAAATTTTTTATACATATTCAATTTAGTCCATATAATGTATGAAAATGTTTAATAATATTCTTCCATTAATTCAAATCTTTCTTACAATCAAGAAAAATAAAAATAGATAACCTATAAAATTTTAGAGATTACATCAAATAAATTTAAAATTCGAGGATCATATTGAATATTAATTTGAAAATCGGAGGCTATTTATTTCCATCAATTACCCTCAATTCTACTTAGCTTCTGTAGGCTCGGCTTAGTCAATGGCCCAGATGAATTTAGCATTCGCGGGCTACCGCGCGCGTGTGGCGAGAGCCCGTAAAACTTCCCCGAAAGAACCGAGAGGCGCGGCGCCGGACCTCCACGTGTCCCCGCAGTGGGGTCCACCCGTAACCGAACCGCTTTGCCCCCTCTTCCTCCCATCTTCGTCGACGCGTGGAGAGAACTCGTGGAGATCCCCAATTCGACCCGAGGAGAAGAAGACTCCTTCGTCCCGAAGAAAAGCACCCTCTAACAGATCCCAAGCGCGGTCCAAAAATCCAGCGAGCAAGAAGTCGAGCTCACTCAGATCTCAAGCTCCTCCTCCTTCTCCTCGGAATTAGCGCCCTACGGATGGCTCTTGAGTGGGTGGTCCTCGGGTACGCCGCCGGCGCGGAGGCCATCATGGTGCTCCTCCTGACCCTCCCGGGCCTCGACGGCATCCGGAAGGGCCTCGTCGCCGTCACGCGCAACCTCCTGAAGCCGTTCCTCTCGGTCGTCCCCTTCTGCCTCTTCCTGCTCATGGACATCTATTGGAAGTACGAGACCAGCCCCAAGTGCGAGTCCGACGCCTCCTGCACCCCTTCCGAGCACCTCCGCCACCAGAAGTCCATCATGAAGAGCCAGCGCAACGCCCTCCTGATCTTCGCCGCCCTCGTCTTCTACTGGCTCCTCTACTCCGTCACCCACCTTGTCGTCCGGATCGAGCAGCTCAACCAACGGGTCGAGCGCCTCAAGGCTCGCGATTGATTCGGTGCTCGCCCCTCGAGATGAGTGACTTTTCCTGACATCGTGTTCGTGGTTTTGTCCACACCCCCCCCCCCCCCTCTCCTTTTCCCGATTTTGCTGTCTGAATACGCTCGGTGACGTTCAATATTTTCTGGAAAGTTGTCTCAACATGGAATCCGAATATAATGTCTGTTTTGTGTTGTATTTGCGTGTCGATCTTGTAGAGTTGGGGTTAGCTTTCGGTTCGTTGTGTTGGTTATTGAGGGATTCGATGATGAAGGTTAGCCTGAGGCTTGGAGTGAGTAAAATTGTCAATTAGGTTCCGGCCAAGGGGGTTGCATTGACTTGCAGGTTCATTATATGAGTTTCTAGGTGGTTTGATTCAAGTGTTATTGATGCCTAGGGTTTATAAGATCCCGTTTGAGAGGATTTTTGCTGTAGCGCATGATTGGCTTTCATTGCACTGAACATTCGTCGGCTTTCTTTTAATTATGCAGTAGCTGCTTGCACAGAACAGAGTTCATAAATGGATTTCGCTTGTGCTATCTGTTTGCTTCTAAATATCCCAGCCTTAGTTTGCTCAGAGGGGATGAAATGCTCATAGTTGTCAAAAGGGATGATGTGGAGTGACCTTATGTATGAGATTCACCCAACAGGTTCGGGGTCGCCATGGAAATATTTATGGGACTAGAGTACGAGCCTAGGAAGTCCTTGTGGATTTGGCTATTGCTGCTAGCTATGGTCACAGCCAATTGGCCTTCTGACAATTGAAAGGAAAAGCCTCTCTTTTGATTGTCAAAACATGATTACTTTTCCCCCTTCTTCTGGCTCTGCTATGGATTGTGATTCAGCTTTTGTGCACCAGAACGCATGATTACACTGGTTTAGTAATTTGATGATGAATATGGTAGGAAAATTGGTTTTTGCCAGTCTTAGTTTGGTTCACACAAGATCAGACACGTGCTTGGAGCTTTGCCAATTCTTATTAAGACAAAAAAATAACATGCTAACATGACGACCTTATCAGACAAACTCCTTTTGGCAATTTGAGCTTGAAGTCAATGAAAGACTGATTATTGAAAATGAATAAGAAATAAGGCTGTAGTGGGGTCAGCGCTAAAGACCAGAGCAGTTAAGTGTGTGTGAAGTGGGGGTCATCAAAATGTGTTTTCATATTGAATGGGAGGTCGATGAGGAACTGAGTTTGTTTATTAGATCAACAGCTGCAAACGGATTGCTTCTTCTAGATCAGATAAGCTGCTTTGAAAGGAAGAGGTCTTGCTTCTCGCACCTGCCCATGACTTGAATATACTGAATTGCCCGGAACCTGGTATGCTAATCAAGGTTGACACAATTTATGCACACAATGGTTTAGACTATTTTTGGTTGGGGATAATAATTCTCCCTAGTTCACCTAGAGACTTTACTGAGCACCTGTGGGAGAGCGTCGTGATTTAGCTTCTCGGGTTGGTTAATGTTGCCGTTGGACGAGGATGTTCCAAAAGCAATTTGAATAGCCTTGTATTTACCCCCAGCAAGAAAAATCCTATTTTGTTAATCTTTGTGCATGCCTGAAGATTCTGTTCTTTCAGCTTATTTGTTACTGTGAGAACCAGCCTTAAAGATGTATCTTTAAGAAGTATATATTCTTTCATGAACTAATGGTACAAAATGCGACCTCCCTTTTCTCAAAGGTTGTGTCATCTGGATCCCAGAGCACGTTCTTTCTGAAATCTGTAAATCTCACTTGTGCACGCGGCAATTGATACTTATTGATTGCGAAAGTATGAGTATATCAGCGTATGTACTCCAGAGTCATTTCGCCTCCATGAGGCTCTGGTTCAGTCTATCATCCATATGTTGTCAACCCAAGAACATCCTATTTGCCGGATGCTTTGCATTCCTTTCATCGACAGAGTTCTCTGCCAAGAACATGTAGGAAGATCATTCTCTGAGAAGTGTCTTGGTATTGATTTGGGGGATGTTATGTACGATTCATGTCAATTAGGCGAAGCTAATCTTCTCCATATGCTTGGATTGATGCATACTTTCGATGTGTCCCATTATGTTCTTCCTGCGTGAAAGGAGAACTACTGTAACATGTGTAAAGCGATCCGGTTTTGTGCCTTGTATGTCTTCTCAACTACTGTATTCACTCTTCAACTTGTTTTCCCATAAAGATTCAGTAGTTTTTGCGAACTGATATGGACCTTAAACGAGCCACATGCCCAGAGAGCGAGAGCTATAAACCACACAACGAAGTCTTGGGTCCAGCCCCCTCTCTCCTTTCCAATGAGGATTATTCCAGTGGCCGATAACTACAAGCTGCTAAAAAAGATGTTCCACTCAAAACATTCTTGTTATTACTTCGACTCATAGTCCCCAAAGAGTTGTTCTCACTCTAATAATTCTGAATAAATTAAATACATGCATTGAGATACATAGGCTTCTTGTTCCACGGCAAAAAAAAAAAAAAAAGGAGTACTTTGTCACCCTTGGTATGGCAGGGGATTTCACTTGGAAAAGAAAAAATTTCATATTAATGGATTCAAGTCCTTAACCGCGGTTTTCAATGTAAGAGATCTTCTAGTGTTCACCGATGAGGCTCTATTGATTGGTATTACATAGAAAAAATCAATTCTATGCACTAATATAATTTTTCTAAATCATGTATTATGATATCTTGGGCAAACAATTAACAATCTGCTTTCTCCGTAATCCGTTTGGCATTAAGTGGATTTTAGTTGTGATTAGTAATGTATGATGACAGTATCGAGTTTTCCTGAGGCCAGAGAACCTTAAGACGAAGGTGGTTAGCCTTTGGAAACTAGAACGCGGAGTCGCATTCAATGGCCTCGAGGAAAGGCCTTGCTGGGGACATATACCCATCTCTGATCTCTATCTTCTCATCTTAATGGCTACCTCCTGATGTCGTCCTAAATCAGATTTTGTTAGTAGCACACAATTAAGCAGGGGTCAAACTAGCAAAAAAGGCAAACCAAGAAGTGACCGACGCTTGCGTTCATTCAACCAGCGGTCCAACTTTCAGAACACTAATGACGCTGTTATTTATTAATGAAGTATATGTCCTTCGGACTCCACATGGTCTCATCTTCAGTCATGGTATTCTGTGTACGAGGTGGCACTGCTTAAATTTCACTGTCGAGGAAGAAAATTTTGGCATGTCCCAACCATCAATCTAAACAGTGAGTCCTATACAGAAATTGTTAAGGCAAGGGCTCACCATCATCGGGAGATCGTAGCTCTTGACTTTTTGTTGGCACGGCAATTTTTCTCCATCATGAATCGATATGTTACCATTAAAGTAAGTAGACAATTAGACAGGGCAAGATACAGAACACACGCATACAGAGAAGGAAAATTTGGTAATGTCCGAACTCCACCTGAAGATTTAATAACCAAGATTGGAGGTAATATCTAACATTAGTAGGCTAGTAGGAAAGCAAGCCTCGACTACATGCAAGTTATTTGGCCAAAAAACAGGTCAGATTAAAGGACCCCAGCTACGTTCACCCATCCATATATCACAAGATTGTGAATTTATGGATTTACAGAAGACATTACCCGAGAGTATACAGCGAACATAGTTTGTGCAAGCCTCGACTACATGCAAGTTATTTGGCCAAAAAACAGGTCAGATTAAAGGACCCCAGCTACATTCACCCATCCATATATCACAAGATTGGGAATTTACGGATTTACAGAAGACATTACCCGAGAGTATACAGCGAACATAGTTTGTGGTCTATTTATGACACTGAGGTGGGCACCAAGTAGACTAGCATGTCTTCACGCTTCAAAGGCAGCGACTGGTTTGCTTTCAAATGCGAGCATGTATCAAGAGGGAAACACAGCCAAAATGAGGAGCCCCTTTTAATCTTATTGAGCGTAAATATGATGTTCTAAGTGTTGGCCATAGATACTTTCATTGTCCTGAATTTTGAGCAATCTTCGGGTGGGTGGCGGCATAGATGGAAGTGTTCACGTCAGGTTTCAAGTGAGAAAAAAGGTGCTGCACGTCTGGTCTAAGCATCTCGGATGCTCTACCAAGAAGGGCAAGTACCTCAGGTCTTGGCTTGCTGTTCGCCTGCACAGGTCCTCCCTGACCCTCGTAATGGATGACATGATGGCTGGTAGCACAATTAAGATAACATCAATCAGGCAACAGATGCAACTCTCATTTCAGAATACATCTAATTAGAGGAGATCGGATACTATCGCTTGCAAGAACTAAATGATCCGTTATAGATAAAAACTGAACCAAAGTTCAGGCTATTATCATGAGTCTTCATATATACAAAATTGACAATGATATATCATTTACGCATGTGGAGAATCGTCAAATTCTAAACAGAGCACCTTTTGGAAAACACTTTAAAGCCACGTGCACCAAAAACATCTGCGATGTTCTGCCCGAATAACTATACAAAAGGAAAAGCCACTTACAGGAAATCAATGAGATCCCTTATTTCTGATGCTTCAACAGGGTTTGAGGGTTGCGAGTTCTTCCCAAAGACATCAACCAATGTGCTTAACAACAATGAAAGTGTCTGGAAGTGATAAAAACAAGAAACAACTTAGTTTGATAAGTTGGTGCAAAATACCACACAAAAGATCAAATTCATGATGCGAAGAGACAGTTGACAATTACATATAGTAGATTGACAAAGAATCACGAAAACCTGACGATCCGAATGTAGCTTACATCTCTAGATGTTTGTACACAGTAATTTGGTGGACAGCACAAAGTTCTGTTGTTCATGTTCTCTTTTAGTGAAAAATAAAAAGACTTCAAGAAAGTCATACACTAGCCGATAGCACTTAAATACGTACATAGCTTGACAATCGCTATAGCTGAAAAAATATCCGCATCAAATATTGTCAACTAATGATGAGCTTTAAACAAACACTGATTATACTGACTTGAGAGATGCAGCATCCTGCTATAAGACTTCGGAAAAATATAAGGACATTATATTACTCACGTGTTCTTCAAAAATAACTCACTAGGAGGAGGATCAGTAAGTATAGAAAATAATAGTGCAAGTATGAACTTAAAGAATAATATGCCAGTTTTCAAGCATGTTGCTGAAAAGTCTCCTTGGAAGCTTAGAGTACAGAGCATGATAAAGAAGACAGGAAGACAACTTCAAGGAACAAACAATAGTCAACTTATCCCATCGTCTTGCACTTCAAACAAATTATGGGAATCGTGACATTTGTGCCATCAAAAAATGTTTTTTGTAATTAGTCATTTCACCTTAACATATTTGATATGACCAAACTGGTATTGCTTTACACCCGACAAGCCCAAAACAAAAATAAATTTACGATGTTCACAGCTGTAATGAAGAAATGACACAAGAGAAGAAAACTCAATATGCGCTATAGAAATCAACACAGGATTATTTTGTATTTAAAGAAGCTCCAATGTCATTGGATTCCATCAAATTTTTTGCAAAGGCATTCTAACTACTATAAGACCGTGTGAGAGAAGGTAGTGCAATATTACTACACCCTCTCAACTCTATATACATTGCAAAAGGGAAGGACAGAGTCTGTTTTACGTTTCCTATCTAACCACTCAAACTTTGCAATTGTATCTAACTTCATTTTCCTTCATAACTTTCAACCCTGAGAAGAAAAAATTTGAAGATCCATGAAGTTTTTACCCTGCTCAAGTTTAATACTGATTTTGTTTCTCAACCAATAAATGGTAAAGAAACATATTTGAATGAACATTGCATTTTCAATATAGAAGGATCACTTCCTTTACCTTGTTGAAAAGAGAGTGAGCATTGGCAAGTCTTGGAAGCAATGGACCCATTATACGAAATGCTATTCTCAACATTGCAACGGATGTAATTGGTTTGAGATGTTTGATGATGACATGTGCCCCTTCCAGCCATTCTTGTGGGAGATTACTAAAGAAGGAATGAAGCAGCGCAACTATGTTACCTGGATAATGCATGAAAGGACAATCATAAGAGTACAAACAAATGCAAGCTCATGCTCTGGATCTGGAACTTAAGTAACAGAAGAAAATATACTTGAACTATTAATAAATAGAATTGACTGATAATTCATTGAATCTACCCTTCAGGGTCTCACTTCTATGGGAATTAAACTTACACATTCTAGGTCTCAGGATTTTTTTCATTCAATATGTCAAACATATGTACAATACAAATTGCACAAGCACACACACAGAAAAGTACCATCATCCAGATATTTGTGATGGACATGTGTTGGGTGAATTATGATTTTGGAGTGCATCAAATAAAAGTCGGGAAAATAACAGCATGCACCATGAATTTTTACATGTCAGGCTGAGTATATATGCAGAGTCGTTTATTAAAGTGCATCAAGAGACTGTGAGTTAAAATTGACCCAATGTTTTCAATGAACAATGCCATGTAGAATCATTGCTAACCAGACAATTATAACTTTTGCATCCATAAGATGAAAATAGTCCAGTGAAAAGACAACTGAGAGCTTGGAAGGACAATGATGCACATGAGGACATACTCCACTTATGGATTTAATGCACATAATGCTCCTTGAGTTGTTTGCAACATATGATAATTCAATACCAATGCTATGCTTGGGAGACTGAGGAAAATGGAGGCGAACAAAAATGTGGGTGGTAAATTTTTGAAATATTTAAAATTCTTGTGAGTATATGGAGGAAAATTTAATAAGTGGCCATTTTCTTTGCAGTCTCCTCTCCCATTATGTTTTCCAAACATAGTATTAGGGTAAAAACATCACATTACAGTTAATTCTAAGAAAAACCATGAAGAGGATTTTACTGTAAGGGCAAGTCAAATGAAGTGAAAAGTTGGAGGTGTTTGCTTCACACTATTTGTGGGCTTGCACATGCAGAAAGGTATCCCTACACAACTGCAAAGAAGATATAGTGATGTGTGCATACCAATGGCAGTTGAGGTATTGTCTTGTGCAGCCCAAGTTGGATCCAACAATGCATACCCAACAGCAGAGTCTAGTTCACCCAATGACCTCTTTATATCAACCAGCCACCAGGTCTCCTTAATTACGCGTGTAGCCTCCAAATAAAGTTGCGAATGAAATTCAGTGGGAAGCTGAGCTAATAGAAGACCACAAGCTTGGATCAACAAGCATGACAATTGTTGACATGTATAAGCACTTCGCCAGACAAAGTTGGAGGTACTTAAACCAGAAACTGAAGGAGTAGATCTGCTTGCACTCAAGGAATCTGTGCTCCCACCTGAAGGTGAAGTTGGTAGAACTGAACCTTGTCCAACACCATTTTGAGCTCCATGCAGACAATTACTAGATTGAATTAGGGTAGGTTGGATGTTGACAACAATTTGAACTAGGGATGACACAATTTGAGATGCAGATATAGGAAGTGAAAGCAGCTCTATCACAGCAGTTTCAAGAACCAGCTGAGTGTGTGTGCCAGGATCTTGAATTTGATAAAATGCCTTTTGACCTTCTGAAGCGCTCATTAAGCCAGGTTGGGCTGGCAAACTTTTGTTATGTGGAGCTCGAGCTGAATTGTTTGAAGTATCACCAAAAGAAACAGTTTTTGTGTTGCTACTCAATGGAGGAATGACATGGTTGACCAGCCCCATAAGCAGAGTAGCAAAATAATCCAAAGGTGGGCAAATGACAGGATTTGAAGAATTAATGTGTTGCGGGAATGAATCAGATAATGGAATCTGGAAAAAAAAAATAATAACCAAGTCATGATGGTTGTAAAGACAGCAGAAATTCAAAGGATTAAAATATAAAAAGCATATTCACCTTGTCAAGATCAAGTACGCTCAGAATTCGGACTATGAGCTTCCCAGGAAGATGACCATAGAAATATGCGAGTATGTCACGAACAAATGTGAATAGGAAAGGGTGATAAGCTAGAAATGGAGAGTAGACAGCCAAGACTGCATCAGCCTGATCCATGGCATCATTTTCAATCAGTCTGTAAACAATAAGGGGGATCACAGGAAGCAACCGGGCTGCGATATCATCGAAAAATGGGGGATACCTGCATCATCAAGCATTATTTTCCTAATTAACTAATCTGAATATAAACTGTTAAAATACAGTCCAGTGAAGCGTCCACCAATAATTTGAAATTAAGCTCACTGACCATGCATTGTTGTAATTTCAAACCATTGTGAAGTATAGCTTACACTAATCTAATAATTGCTGCAAAAATTAATAAATCCAGCAACTGTTGGCTTACAGGTGAAACCAGCATTCAAGAACTTACTTGAGAAGGAGTTCATGATCAAAGTTCTCAGTCCAAGTAAATTGAACGCAGCACAAAGCACAAAAATTTGATCATTTACTCTTGCACAGAAGATCATCTGTATTGTCCCATCAGTACAAAAAGATATAAAAGGAGATTGTCCATCCATGCGACAAGAGCTTCATTGCACATGCATAACTGTAAGATTGACTGAATTGGAGATTTGGAACCCAGAGATCTATAAAGCTCTGGAAACCCATTTGCAAAACGACCAGGAAAATTTTCTTACATTGGATTTCCTTTCATATATAACCCCTTAAAGATGGCAAAAAGTACTGAAGCTACGTTTTCCATTTTCATGATACCACTGCTAAGGGAATCAAACTCCAGGGATAAATGGCTAGATGGATTAGGCCCTAAAGCTTTCAGAAACCAATTTTTGGAGGACTCTTCAACCAGCAACTTACAAGTCGCTCCTCTTAGGAAAAATCACTAACTGAGTATCTTCTCCTATACACTAGTTGTTATTGCTCTTCCAGCCGTTCCCCCATTCCCTATACAAAAAAAAAGTGGTTAATATGAATCGTCCTTTTCTTGTCTATCCCACACTACTCTCTGTGATTGTGTACCTTTGAGAGAGACTCCAATGGATTAGCTTGATTCAGTAAAAAGACAACACATGTAGTTTCAATTATTCCAAAAAAATTGAGATTTTAGTACATTATAAACATGAAAACAGTGATATATAGTAAGGAATCCAGGAAACATAAATTTTCGTTTTGTCTAATCCAGGTGAATATCAAATTCAAGAGGAGACAACTTAGAATGGTCTGATGCAAAAAAAAAAAAAAAAAAACGGTGATGCAATAGGGATAAGCATCTTGAGGAAATGAAACTAAAACAAAGTCGTGATGTCCCCACATTTTCAAGTAATGAACATAATGCAACAGATTGGCCAAATGCTAATCCAATTCACTTTCATTCATTACTCAGAGACAGACAGGAAGAGTGACAAAAGAGGTTCCCTTGCCAATTTATCTACATGCTCTAGAGGATTCCTGCAGTGAAGACTTTAAACAGATTTGAGTCATTCACACCATACATCTGTTCATCAACTAATGACTAGACGTCGACCACATAAAGAAAGATCTTTACTTGAAAAAAACAAGGGGTTGCCTATGATAAGATCTATTAATGAGGGACAGCAACTAATCACTTAATCCTTGTGGAGAAGAACTTAAAAACTGAAACACTTGAAACCTATCTAACAGTATTTTAGATGTTTCTTTGGAAATCTCTTCCTGAAAGCAAGCCTTTTAGAAAAGGAAACAGGAACCAAAATACACTCCTATGTATTTCTTAGTAGGAAACAAGCGCACGCGCTAGTTCTTAATTAAACAGTTTAACAAGAGGCATTTTTCTTATCATACAAAATTAACCAAATTGGGGTGAATCGAATTTGCTTTTCAAATTACAATTAATGGAAAATCGTTATTATTCAAATTTGAACAAATTTTCCAATCTAGCATCAGGAGCTTGTGTAATACCTAAATGTTCAATCAAGATTCTCTCCTCCCAAAGCAGAAAGTCATGAATGAAGTTTACATTGGAGGAAGATGATGATTACAATAATACAATCCCACGTTTACTGAAAAATCATTGGATCAATTTTTTCCGACTGGAGCCCCTTATCAATTGTAACTGTCAATGTCCAACCCAAAGGCTTTAACCGTTAGGTAAAAGGAGACTAAATGTACAGAAGGTGACAGAATCCGTGCTAAAGTGATGTGGAATTACTTGTAAACCTCCTCTTGCGTACAAATCATATGAAGAACGGCATGTGGAATCAAAGAAAAAATAACCATGTAAAACAAACCTTTAAATGGGGCATGAAGTATAGATGTCTGGCTCTAATACTATAAGCCAAAAGTGGGATACAAGGTGGAGGGAGACTACATACAAAATCCAACAGACAAGCTTTGTGAGATTGTTTCAATAATTAGCAATTTACAGGCCCAACATTCCGAAAGGGAATTGACTTGCTTTGAATATGATTTCCAATATTGATATCAAGTACCTTCAAATGCATGGGTAGCATGCACAAATACAGAAGTGTTTACAACAAATTCATTTTACCATAAACAAGGGAACTGACTAACGCTGAAAGGACACAGAAAATTGATAACCAGTACCTTCAAAGGCATACCGTCATTACAACAGATCTACAAAATACATTGTATCTCCATCTCAGATTAAAAGAGCAAAATTCCAAATCTTCCTTAATGTGTCATCAAAGAGGATGATAATGCTAACAAGTTTACCTATCTTTCCATGAGAGATGACTCCCAAGTGCTTTTTGCAGTTCAACACGCTTATAAGTTCCAGTGAAAGTCCAATGTTCCGCGGGTCCACGATTCAAAGTGTACTGCTTCACTCTTTGTTGAAGTTCTTGTCTGTCAAGAAGGTTGATCTGGAGCGTAATGTTTGTCAATGCCATTGAGAAAGAAATTCCTCTTTTGATAAATAAAGAATTTATTTATAGGGACAATTGCTCGAGTAGATGGGGAATATAGAAAATTAGTAAGAGAAAAACTTAAAAGACAAAGCTACATCAAATCAGATTGAAACATGAGACCATCAAAACTTGAAGTCCACTATATAAGCAGACCAGTGGCTCTTCCTATTTCTCAAACATATCAGACGCTATCTCTTCTGACTCAAATGGGACTGCTAAACCTTAATCAGCTTAGAAGCAAGTCAAACACATAATGGGATTGGCCACAACTTTTTGGTTGGTCTCGCAAGACTCCGCATGGGCTAAATACAAAGTTGCAGTAGGCAAAACCCTAGGAGAGAACAAATTATCAACCATTTTAGGGCCTACACTTGCTTTTCAGCTTGTGCCAAGATAGGCCACCTCAAGGACTGTCTTCAGAGCCAAGTTTCCTCAAGCTTCCCCACTGAGTATGTCTACTTTAGCAAGTTGTCACTATGTATTGAAAGGTTCATTTTTCTACATTATCTGTCGTTTGGATCTAGCTTTTCTCCATGCTTTGACAGCACTGACGTCTATAATATACCACACAGTTTTCTAATCTTGAATAATCCGATGAGACACTTCTAGCTTCTAGCTTTCGCATTTAAGAATTCTTCTAATAATGAGCAGAAACACTTAAAAAATTTAAATTATGGTGGAACAAGGTATTGAAACAATGACCACTTCTTATGAATCAGAAGATTGCTGAGGCAAAAGCCAAGGCAGCTTTCTTACTAAGCTAAGGGGAGATGTGTCAACGGAGTGAGAGGACATTAGGAAAGGTAGGCAATTATGAGGTGGAGAGAAGCAGAAGAAGCTAAGTGAAGTCAAAGATAGGAATAGATGTTTCCAGTACAATATAGTAAACCTTCACCCACTTAAAAACAGAAAAGAAGATTGACAATAATCAAACAGCAAGGAATTTCAAATGGCTGAATCATCCCGGTGAAAGCTCATAAAGGAACAAAACATTCATCAAGAGTTAAAAAAAACATGACAGACTCTTGCATAGTGACAGTTGAAAGACATCATAGCAAGACTACTTCCATCCTTTAATTCTAAACATTAGGTATAATGTATAGATTAATTGATTTTAATACCAGCAATACCACAACATCTACCGTACTCTTGTCATGTCATTAAATTACAAAAGTAGTAACACTGTGTTCACCCTCTGTATTAGAGCCCCAAATACCTATTATATAAGGGAAACTTTTCATGTTGTGTTATCAGAAGACAAATTAATAACATGCCCCCTTGAAACCGTTGATTCAAAGACTACACTAGCAACAACAGAAAGAGACTGATTTAACTGGGGGGCAGAGAAAGTAATATAGCAGACCAAATATGATCTGACATGACAAATGGATATAAGCAATTGCAACAAAAAGTACAAATGTAAGATCTAGAAAATTACCACAATGCGTAAGGCATGGGGGTCATCATCACGGTCAATTAGTGCCAGCAGCAGTATGTCCAAAGGCAGCAACTCATGGGTCCAAATGAGAAATGCAAGGTTGGTACTCGTTTTAAGTAAGAGGTCCTGAAAAGGAAGAGCTGCACATGATCAAGGTGGATACCTGCATTGTGCAAAAGGGGAGAGACAGAGAGTTCTTGTGCACTTGGAATCATTAGAAAGTTCATATAAAGAGACCTGCATGGAATGGCCATGCTGAAGTTCCATCTGAATTTGATGAAGTAGAACATCCACCATGGTGTAGATATTAGCAGTCACTTCCTCAGGTGAGAACTCCCTCATCACACGCACCTTATATCCAGAGCACACAAATAATATGTAGGTTTTAGAAAGAGATTAAAGGAGCACTTAGTATTCATTGGAATAAACTAGGCAAACAACCTATTCTGTTGTGAGGAATCTCAACAGGCAAAGTTCCATAAGGCTTGCGATAGTACCAGATTTGCAGTGTTAATGTTTTCAGGATGCCCATGCATCAGAATCCATGCTCCAGCACATAGATATTGACGATGCTGAGGAAAACTATGGCTAATATAGGTTGTCACATAATTAGGTTCTGCAGATGGTGAAAGAAGCTGGGTGCATTGGTTTATGACAGTTGTTTCCGTCTGGAAAAAGAAAAACAAAGTTAAAGCAAACCATGAAACTTGAAAATTAGTAATGACCATGGTGCAGTGAAGAGTACAACCTTATTCTGAGAAACAATCATACAACATTCATAGCTCAAAACTAAGTATATCCTAAAGCATCTCATGCACAATTTTCAGGAGTTCCCCAAACTGATATTGCATTGTACACGAGTCAAACTGGGACCTAATAGTATAAGAGAACTAATTTCTCCACCAACTGGCCCATTAAACGAAAAGCTAAAACATGCCTCACCATTTAACCCTTACCAAGAGGACATTTAAGTACATGAACAGGATGCACACATTGGCAGTATAAGTTAACTTAGCTTGTAAAAGAATCATTGCAACCAAAGTTCTGATGCTTCCATTTTTAACCCCTTTGCTGGCTAAACAAAGTCTATATACTAGTTTTGAGATTATTAGAGTATCATACATCACTTGTCTGTAGATGAGCCTTATACTCATGTGATCCCCCAACAA
This sequence comes from Melaleuca quinquenervia, assembly GCA_030064385.1. Taxonomy (NCBI): domain Eukaryota; kingdom Viridiplantae; phylum Streptophyta; class Magnoliopsida; order Myrtales; family Myrtaceae; genus Melaleuca; species Melaleuca quinquenervia. Next base: position 23,963,723 of record CM057719.1, on the reverse strand, counting down.
ATGGATTAAGCTTTTCGGGTAGACTTCCTAACATCTAGGTTTCTCCCCGAGTTTATTATGCGCATGAGCCTCCTCATTTGTTGATTCCATATGTCGTTCTTAGCTCAGTTTGCATGTGCAAGGGAGTGTTAAAGTATCCCAAATCACTTGTTTATGGGATTTAGATGAGTCTGGTATTCATGTAATTTCCCTCCACATAATAATTTAAGCTTCTGGGTTAGACTTTCTAATGAAGATTACCAATATAACAAACATTGTGTTAGCAGAATAGCACCCTCCCAAAACATATACCTCAGCTCATCCATAGACTGCAAGCTACACTAAGATGTAAGAATCAAATCCAAAGGCAACCATTTTCTCTTAACACAAGCACACTGAATGATCCCTGAACGATTATTCAGAAAACAGTAGAATCATATGCCACAAGACTTGTCATGCCTAAGGCCAGAATGGTGGTAAAAACGGAGTGTTGAAAACTAGCAAAGGGAAATGGAAGAAATTTTAGTCAAAAGGAAGTAAAATCCTGTGAAATCCCTCCATATAGTGCAAGGATCAAACTATACTAGAAAAAAGTTTTAATTGAAATAATTATGGCTAGGAATAGTAGAGATAACAATGAACTGAAGCCAAATGAGTTTTAATAAACCTGCTGCCATGCTTGAATGACAAGGCTCTTCTTATCGATTCGCCCTGCCAAGGCATCACGTAGCACCGAAGGGAAATAGCGTAGTGTCTTCTCTGACCATGTATGTTGACTAGTTGCCAGTATTTGTTCTAGCATAGTTTGAACATATAGAAGGTGATCAGCATCAGCAACGCCACGGGTTTTAATGAGTATTGCTAGGGTAATGACCGTTATTCTATTCAAAGTTTCAGTAAATTCAGTTGGACCCTGCCAAAAGAAATATTAGCAATAATTAGATCAAAATCTTCGACATTTGAGATTAGAGGAGTAACTGGCAAGAAAGAATAAGAGACCAGATAACTAGTTCGATGTGATATTTTACTCACCTTCCCTTCTCTTTTCACGGAAAAGAAATCTCTCAGCGAGAAAATTACATTCATGCATAAGTTCTCAGTCAATCTAAATACACGATGATCCCCACGCTTCCCTTTGAGAGCAGCAATAATTTTCGTGACATCATACATCAAAGCTTTGGTTTTCCCTTGATATCTGGAAAGAAAGGTTATTCGGAGAAAGATTATGATTGATCAAGAATTGGAGTCAAGAAGTTTCAACACTGGACGATTGTCAAAAGGAATAACCGGAGTTAATCATACGATAGAATACTATGGAAATGTAATGACCTCCTATGGAGCAATTGGAATTACCTGTAGAGAGGAAGTAAGCGATAATTCAATATCTCAAATAGCAAAATTGTAACACCAGGCTTGCTCCACAAGGGTAAATTTCTCTGGGCCAAATACTGCAGAAAATGTCACCATTAAGTAGGCATAACTTCACATTAAAGATTAGGCATACTTAAACCTAGACTAGACAAAAGAGAAGCCTACACTGAAGTGAGAGCGAAATAATGAGTGAGGGGCAGCGAGCAGCAGTCTAGTATATGTTTCCACCATTGCAATGCTAGGCACAACCTGCATTGAGAAGAGAATATATGATATTGGCAAAATCAGTACATGCATCATCAACATATACTGGTCTCTTATTGCCTTGGATTGGATTAGACGCCTGCAGCCTCACATTCAGGCATTGCAGAGCAGAACCATAGATTACAGAGAAACAAAGGATAGAGCTGGACAAAGTGGCAATAGACACTATAATGCCAATTACAAATTATTCTGAAGATGAGCAGTGATGGCAAAACAAAATCCACCGGAGTTGTAGTAAGATGCCAGCTCCATCAATGATACCTGGTTGGAAAATAAAGCCTCCTCCATATGAAATACCAATTTCAAACATAGGTTCATTGAGAACCCAGAGATTAGGGTCATTGGTATTGGGCTTACTTCCCTCATTATCCTCTCATTTGTTGGCATATTAGAACCTGCTAACAATTCTGCAACTCCAGCGGAGGACAACCAGCTCATCACTGTGTCATAAGCTGGTTGAGCCATGGTATAAGATACAACCCAAAACATCCCTATTGATCTCTCATCCATATTCATGTAGTCCATCATGCGATCACCTGAAAAAGAAGTTCAACAAGCTGTAGAAAATTTGCTAGATATACATGGATTGAAACTTCATAAACATGTCTGAGACAACAGGTTTAAGTAAATGGTGCAGTCCAAATAAACTTTGCTATTGACATCCACATAGACATCTTAATAGCACAAAACCAGGCTAACAATAAGAAACAGAGACAAATAAGACCATGTGCTTGAGGATAGCTTTCACTTCCTTTGAGGTGAAGAAATAATACAGAAGGTTGATTGATTTTTCCGTCAATATGTGATTTAAACTAAAATGTTCTAGCTCACGAGTGTGTGTGAGTACATGTACAAGCATCAGGTCTGTAAACTTGTATTATGCATGCACGAAAGTAGTAGGGTGGCACAGCAGATGCATTCACTAAATACACGTGACAATTGTGACAAATAATTGATGCAGCCAATAGCAAAAGTTGTTAAGTCAACTGAAGATTTCAAAGGTGATTTTCAAAAGGCAGCACAGGGGACTTTTTGGCTCGTCATTACTTTCCTATTTAAAGGTTTGCTAAGCTTTACACTTCGAACTTGCAAGATGCAAAACCAGAAGATGGACCCACACTGGCACATTCTTATATCTATTTTCAAATATGTGCTAGTTAAATTTAAGATGTCATTTCTACATCATCATAGATGTCTGATTTTCAGTTTACATAATTTTGATGCTCACAGGCAGTCTCCAGGTTAATCCTGCATGATTTTAATATTCCCTTCAACATATTTCTTTCTTGCTCTCTCGCTGGAAGCCACAACCTCTATTTCATCCAAATGATTTTACCCCAGAAAAGTTGCCTTATTCAGAGTGTGTGATCTGCATGGAAGTGCAGATAGCTGAAGTGCATTTTGTGTTAAATGGCATCTCGGCTTATTTGAAGTGCTCTAGTGGCATCTTTGCATTATGTGCAGGTGATTTTCGAAGACTAACTTAAAATACTTTGAGTATAAATTCTGAAAAGTAAGGGTGCAGAGTGTAAAAACACCAATGAAAAAAGACATTTCAGAAAGGAATAAGGTTTTCAAAAAGACTACTTTGGTTAATGAACATTTCCTGGATAGAGGAATATATGCATTGGCAGCTTCTATTTTAAGGTAACATGAAGTCTCCTTTTACCTGGCCTGCCATTCCTATTAAATTTACCTGAGACGTACATTCCTACTCATATTAGACTATGTGAGCTGATATTATGATAACTAGCACCTCAAATTTGCTAGGCACGATGTATGTCATTTTCTCTGTTTCCAATATTCTACTTATTCAAGCATATAGTCCATTTTCTTTCTGTACCTTTTTAGAAGCCAATGAACATTATTCAGCCAATTGAATGAATGCCTTAAGTGAGCAGACAGTAGATGGAATTCACGAGACATAATAGGTATGTCTATACCATGAAATGACTAAACTCTAACAAGGCTACTGAAAGCAGTACCTTTGCCCACTTGCCTCCACCATTCATCTATTTGCTTTCCTTTCTGAAGCTGCTCATTATTCAAATATTCCCTCGTTGACGTATTCAGTGACCAAATTCGTAAAGTCTGACAACTGCTGATAAAATCAAGTAGGATACTTTGAGGATTATTAGGATCTGAGCCTCTATCTTCTCGATGAAATGACAAAATCTTCCTGATTGTCTCCACCTAGCAGGGGGCAAAGCATGAATTACATAATGATTCTACATGTCGAACTTCAAGAGCAAGCAATGTTAAACATTTGGAGAATATGTAAATTAATCTACAAAAAAAATAGCCATCTATATTGCAAGACAAAGCATATCGTACAAGGCTAGGTTACTGTTAATGACAAGTGGATGTAATCATTTTGTCCTTTTTATCCATGGTCTGTTAAAACATTTGTTCATCAATTAAACCCTTCACCAGGAAGTACAAGGAAGCCTAATATCATATAAAAGGACCAGATTGCTGGAGAAGCACAAGCTTTATGAGCATAGGCAAGTTTCTCTATAAGAGTTGTAACTTCTTGAAACCCTGACAATCGTGATCAACATGTTGCCCCCTCATCCTTAAAGGCAAAGTTTGGGAGCATGGAATCACTTTAAGTGCTCCTCGGTAAGCAAGGTTTATGTATGCGATCTATATCTGCTCTATGCAACATTTATTCATGTGATCTATATCTGTTTTATGATAAATTTTTGCCACCAGCAAATGAAGCAAGTCATATTTAGTATCAAAGCTCAGCCACCTGAACAAAAATTTATAGCCCTTCCATTAGTCCCCTCTTTGTTAAAACATAAACACCTTTTCACTGTACTCTATAGAAGTAAATATTAATTCACCAGATAAGATATCTTCCAATATCAAAACTTTCACAAATCTCCATTCAACCAAATAAAAGTTAAGTCCAGTCTTCCACATTTTATACTCCATTATAACTCATCTAGAATCTTCATGCTCACAAGAATCATCTATTCTAGCAACATTCTAGATGCTCTTCATGAAATTATACTTCCTGCTCATTATATTCAGCATTTCCTCTCTTTCTCCAGTTTATCACTAGCACCATCAGTAAGCATGTTTACTTTCTTCTGTTTTATGACTTCATTCTCACACCGAGTCATAGGTCCTCTCGAGCACAAGTGCATAATAGATGAAGAGCAGAACACGTTATTCTGTGAATTGATTAGATGCATCCCGCAAAATGTGCCTTACAAAGACATAAAAAATTTTCCTGCAGGATCATAGCTTGGAGAAAGAACACAAAATACCACAAATAAATTACCACATTCATTAAAGGTCAAATAAACTGGGATGATCAACAAGCAACATATGTTCTGAAGCTTGAGCCAGATGTCGAATGAGGACAAAAAATGCTTTGACCACTAAACAAACTTTGTGAATGCTATCGGCTGAGTCACTGTATAAGGAGAGGTTCAAATCCAACGGGAATGGGGTCCTAATTCATCATGTAAAATTATCTCTCTGTTTTCTAAGACATCATTCTGACAACATGATGTGAAATACCTCACACCCAACAGTAAAAGTAACCCTGTTGAGCATAATTAGAAACAAGACGGTGTGGCCAAAAAACGAAGAACAGGAAAAATACAGTAAAAATGCGGAAAAGTGATGATCTCTGCCAATTGATAGTTAATAACCAACCTTTCTAGAATCTGTATTTAAAGCATTTACCACAAGCTCGACTCGAATAATTTCGGCAAGTAGCCAAGTCACATGATTTGTACGAAGAATTTGTTGATCACCTTCTGTAAGTCGCACAACTAGTTTGTCCACAAAATAAACAAAGTCGATACACCCACTCTTCATTAGGAAAAAAAAGATATCTGAAAAGATGAGCCACTCTGACCAGCAATTTATCTCTGCAACAAAGTAAGCTTGTTGTGAGTCCGTTATAAATCCCCAGCACTCGATGAATGACTAGATTTTAATCATTTTTCACCTGCATTACAAGTCCAGGCATATAGAAAATAACCGTAGCAGAATGATGAGGAAATCTGAAATCTGAGATCAATTTCGGTCACAATAAATACAAAAGTATAACTTTGAAGAATTTGATTTTAGCAGCATCCCTCCATGATTACTCCCATATTTGATAGAAAACAGCCTTGTTTTATCACAGAGAAGTCCTCATTATCAAATTAGTTACTGCAAAAATATTTTATATAGGCTATATGATATCTCTTATACCCACAGGCTTCTTTCAATCTTTCCAGGGTATCGGCAAGGTGACCAGCTTTCCCCTCTACCATTTATTCTGGTCAAGGAAGTGTCAGTAAAATTTTAGGCAAGGCAGCTCTTTTTTTTCTTTTCTCGGGGGGGGGGGGGGGGGGGGGGTGTGGGGAGGGGTGGGGGTAGATAAGAAAGAGAAATTCACTATAAGACACCAAAAGGAAGCCAACCTACATAGAAAAAAAAGCTAAAAACCAAGAAGGGGATCTCATTTACAAGACAAGTAATCCACAATGTTGAGCAAAGCATCTACATCCGAGAACATATCCCCACTATACCAAAGATGTAGAACTTTGAGCCAATTTTGAGTAAGATCTCCAATAGAGGACTCATGCCACTCAAAAGTTTCCTTATTCCACTCTATGAACCAAAAATCAAACAGAGGAGCTAGCAACACCAGCTCAAAAAACCACAAGGATAATAGCATCTTGCCACGCCCTAAGTTCTTGCTCAAGTGATTCGGCAATAACCCAACAAAGCCCCATAAAGGCATAACACATTGCCCAAAAAGCTTTTATCCATAGACAATGAAGAAGAAGGTTTGCCGCAGTTTTCTCCTCTCTATTAGTTAACACAACTCTCCTTTTCAGATTGTCCAAAGCAAGGATATGCCTGCAAGAGGCTTTCCAACCAACTAAGAAAACCTATGTGGACCTTGCTTTTTCAAATAGATATTCATGAAGTCAATCTGTCATCAACCATCATCTTCTCCTTTCAACCATAAAAGGATCTAACAAAAAACTTACAATTTTTGACAGACCTCCACATCCGTATATCATTACAAAAGGGGGTGACATAAGAGTCCTAAGTTCAAAAAAGTTAGTAAAGGGTTCCAACTCGCAATCTTGCCTAAGAAAAATCAATATGCTAAGAAGTCCCTCCAGAGTTTAAAAACTAACAATCCTCCACCAAAACCTCTATAAATGTCCCTAGTGATACTAAAAGGACCAGGAAAGTACTCTTTCAGCAGCATGTTTCCATGCCAAATGTAACTCCAATTATAAGTTCATTGCCACTGATCAACTCTAATGAAGGTGTGAAGGTCATCCTAGCCTCTCCAATCCACATCCACATTCCAGTACTATGCAATGATATGCTGAATTTAATAATCCACCCCATGTTGTGTTGGGAACATATGGTAGAAATCTAATACCTTCACAGAGAAATCACCAAAAGGGAACTTAAGTCCGAGGCCATCATCATAGCAAGTTAGATCCGTCTACGCTCAAAAACTTAAACCAATGAGTTATGGGTCAACTAGGATATATTAATTGCTTCCCACCATACCAGTTCTCCAATGTGCGATTGTCACGCAACTCATACATGCATCTCAACGATCTTTACACCACATATTGGGAGTGGGCCAATGATCAACCATCAGCTCTTCTACCATTTCTTAGGAACGTGCAGCAGAAGTCCAACATCTTCACTCAGGGATTTTGCTAAGAGGGCAAAGTCTGAGCCTGCTAACATATCTAGTTTGATCCACCTTCACTTAGAAGCTTAAGCCAATCAGTTATGAGCTAACTAGAATATATTAACTGCTTCATGCCGCACTAATTCTCCAATGTAGGGCTTTTCTAACACAACTTATGTGCATCTCAACAATCTCCCCTTCATATGTGAGCTTAGTATTAGGTTTACTCCTCCTTATTTCAAGTATACTTCTGCATAAAGGCTGCCATTGAGACCGCGTTGCTACACCACAATGCCCAACTTCATTTCTAAGTCTCTTTCACTGAACCAAACTATGAAGGCTACCTATAAACTGTGTAGCTCATAAGAATGTTTCCTTGAGATATTCAAGAAACATAGGATTGGGTCACTAATCAACCATCGACTTTTCTCCCATTTGTTGCAAGCATGCAACAGAAAACCGATACCTTCACCATAAGAGACCGTCAAGAAGGAACCCAAGCCCAAGCCCAAGCCCAACATATCTAGTTGAACCCACCTTCACTCAAAAGCTCAAGCCAATGAGCTATGCGTTAAATTATGATATATGAACTGTTTCACGCCACAACAATTCTCCGATGTGCAAGTTTTCTAACACAATCACACGTTTATCTCAACATGTTATCGAAGCCATACTATGTAGCCACAATCTTTTCTCCAGATGATCATGTACAAAATTAAATGCCGTAACCATTTGACAGCTAAAGATTCATTAAAAAGCAACAAACATTTATCTCCCATGGCCCCCTCTATCAAAATGTTTCTACTGCCTTCCACTTGACCAGATGGAATTTAGTGATATCATCTTTGTCCCCTCCGACCCAAAAAAAAAAACAAAGAAAAAAAAATGTCGCTTAACGCATTGACATTAGGATGTATTTCTATTTTCATAGTGGATATCTCATCTTTACTTCACAGGCAATACTATCGTTATTTGCAAAGATGATGTTTAGCAATTACTTCAATTGCAGAATATTTTTATATGCTGTGAAGTGGAGTTCGGGCTTAAGATCGACCTGAGCAAGAGTGAGCTTGTTACATTGGATGAACAACTGAATGGTACTTTGTCAACCACAGTAGGGTGTCAGTAAGGTTCACTCCTAATCGTTTATTAGGCCCTACCTTGAGTCCAAACTTCAAGAACAAATGAACGTGAAAGCTAACTGTCCTGCATTTTTTCGAAGAGGTTGTTGCTTGGAAAAGATCCTTTCTCTTAAAAGGAACAGTGGATCTTATCATCAACACATCTCCAGTCTCCCGATTTCCTTGCTCAGTTGCTAGAAGTTATATCTCAAAGATATAAAGCCCGTTTGATCATTGTGGCAAAAGTGTAGCTATGTTGATTAATAACTATGTTGTGAAGTGTTGCAAGTTGTATATTTGGCAATACATGTTTTTTAGCTATCTTAAAACCTAGAATATACAAATCCTTAAAAGCTGTTCTAAGCCATTATTGTCCTTGGAGATGCAGCAGCTTTGAGGTGTTTGCCAAGCACTTTATAAAAGTTGCAGTGCATCTTTTCACAGCTGAAGTTATGGCGGGAAATTTTTCCCAAGCAACCTCTATTGTTGAATGTAAAGGTCCTAAACCAGCAATTAATTAGTTTGTCCATTGCATCAGCATGACGTGCTTCTTTATAACTAAGGAAGTTATTTAAGTATCAAAAACAAAAATTTCAACAGCAAGAGTGGTTTTTGGGCTCAGAAGGAGTTGATTAGGCAAAAGTCAAGAGCACCATTTCACTAGCCAAATAGAGGAACTGATGCAAACATCCAGAAAAGTTTAATTGCCCGGATAGAATGGCAGCTTAGGATAAGAAAACTCCTCCAAATGATGGCTAAACAAATACCAAACTAAGTCTCTGGTCCTTAAGCGTTCAAACAGTTCCTATTCAATCCATCTCAATGACTTTAAGGTGGTATTCCATCAATTTGAAAAAGAAGTATTTGGCCTGCTTACCATAAGAAATTCATTGTTTCACCATACAAGCTTTTCCCAGTTCCTTTATGTGCTCAAGCTGTTTTCACATTGCTAATTTGACCCCCAATCATGAGTCCTAGCAATCTCATAAGCATGAATATCTTCATAATGGGCTTAGCGGTCGTGCCTCTCCTACCTACTTGATCATCTTTCTCAAAGCTAGAGATGTATATGTTATCTCCAATAATCTATTTCAACAAATCAATCAAGACCTTGATTTATCTTTTTAGATAGCAAGTTAAATCCCAGACATCACCCCATTTCTTCCCATTAAAGTACCACCGAGTAAATGCAAACCCCAATAATAAACGCTTGATCTGATGTTATCTAACACAAGAAAAATTTCCTATTATTAGTGCAACAAACAAAGATGGAAGTCAATATCTCCATGCTTAACTACATAGACCTTACTTTCAAAGCATGCAATTTTGCAAATTATCACACCAGAACTAACATGTTTCCTTCTCCCAAATGGGAGAGCACAATTCTTCTTATCAGTGCAAGTACATGACATATGATATCTCTAGAATTCCAATCCTAGTGTACATTTAATTTAAAGAAAATGATGAAAGTAGTCCATAAACTTCAGCCTAATATACAATGTCATTTCTAGACTTTTAATTTGTTCGACATGATCCCTGAATTGTTTGTAAATGACCAATTTAGTCCTTCCATTTGCTCAAACGACAAAGCAGACGTTATTTGATGACGTGGATCGCTATATACTGAGTTGGACTTTTAAAAACCAATCTACTTTTTAAGAGAAAAAGATTGGAGCTCTAATTTGTCTATCATTAGTTGACGGCATAGATTATTATATCCTGATTTGAGATTAATATCCCACTTGAATAATTCACATGTAACTATTTTTTGTTGTTCAACCTTCAAACTCAACGTATTGACACATTAGCAAATTCTGTTAACTTGAATTAACGGAAGAACAGCATTGAACATTTTTATATAATCTAAGGACTAGATAAAACATTTGCTAATAGCTCAGGGACCACATTAAACAAATTAAAAGTCTATAGAACATATTGCATATTATACTAAAGTTCATGATCCATTTGTATCGTTTTCCCTTTAATTTAAGGGGAAAATCCAACTACAGCTCTAAAGATAGAACGCCTTGCCTGAATTCGTCAACTTCAATAGCTCAATAATCCTATCAATTGTTGCCTCACATATCATTTCAGAGGTAAAAACAGCACCGGGAGTTGGTGGCTGTCCTGAAGGTCTATAGCAAGGAGCCACCAAAAGCACACGTTTCCACCAGTCAGGTGACGGAGTAGTCCTAATAGCATGTTTTATACATCGCAATGCTCTTTCCCAATCCAAACTTCCCCGTACAATTGACGTTGCAAGTTCCTGAAAAGTATGATTAATACGTAAAATCTATCACAAAATCTCTTTTAAATTACAAGATGCACATTTATCTTGTAGACGAGATAAAAAAAGGTCATTTCCAAAAATTAGGAATAGGCAATCACCTCTCCATTTAGTGGTTCTCCAAGCACACTTGGATATGTGATTGGGGAGTACCGCAAGTTTCCAACTGCTTCACCAGAAACATTAGGAGTAAGGATTAGTATCCTTTGAGTTCCAAATGTAGGACAATGAAGGTGCTGATCCAACATCTGCATGTGCATTGCCATCATATCCCTCCTCCGATGGATCTCTAAGATAAGGGTGAATAAGGCTTCATCATCCGGTATGTTCTCTATGAACTGCAAGCCACTGCGTAACAATTCATAAAAGGGCACTCGACATTTGTCCTCCTCAACCAATAGCCAAATCACATCCAAACAACTGTGTAGCCATTCTATTAGTGCCTTGTCAGGTCTCCAGGACTTGATGACATTGGATTCTTCCATTCCATGTTGTCTTTGATCCCAATTAACAAGCCAATTAAGCATATGTGAGAATATGTCAGCGTGAGTCACTGGTTTTAAATTAAAGTCAAGACCTATCAAGATAATCTTGCAGCATAGCTGACGTAGGCTGCTGACAGCACTGTCTCTTAAAGAGGAACTAATTCTTATGGCGGCTTGTTGACCTGAGCAGGAAATATCAGATGATTTTACTGGTGACATTGCTGCACCAGATGATGGTTCAACTGTTGACTGGGCAGGAGAACCTATGACATGAACCGATGACAATGGAGATGCGGGAGTGGAAGGCTGAAAGTTTGAATTGGTGATTGCGCCCAGTGACGCAACCCTGTCAGACTGTGATAAGCTTGTTGGCGATACTACAGGCATAGACTGGCTCCCCTGACCCACTGACGATTCAGCTGACGAAACTGAAGAAAGAAGGGAAGGCAGAAATGTGTCCCAGTTAATGTAACCAATACCACACAAGCTCCGTAGAGCAAAGAGAAGAAACTCTGCCCGTGGCACATGACCATTGCACTGCACAACCAAATTTATAAGAACAGACTCTGTCACAGCTCGCAGTTGATCTTGGTCCTGAAACGCATGGCACACATTTTGAGCTTGCATCTGCTAGTTACATAAAATCATATAGGTAGAGGGAAGATAGAGGAAAAAAGTGAAAGGAAAATGTATTTGAAATTGGAGTCATTGACCTACAGCAAACTGGTTTTGAAGTTGCTGGAAGTCTACAATGAACTGGTCATTCTGAGGAGGAAGGTCTCTGTTTAAAGCCACAACACGCTTCTGCGCCTTATTCCTGCAGGTGATTTAGATGCAAAATAAGCAGAATTAACATGTCGAAGGAAGCACACAACCAAGATTTCTCATTGCATCCGACGCACAGCCTAACAATAACCAGAGTTTTTTTTTTTTTTTTAAGTGAACAAAAACCAGAGTTGAAATCATATATTCAAACTATATAAATACATTGAATTTTCCTTTCCAACTTCGGACAGCAAAAATCACCTCAGACCTAGAGCAGGGGAGAAAATCATCTAATCCACCTAACTACGGAAGGACATTTTCATTTGGACCGGAAATTTGATCATTGCTCCACAACCGTACTATTACGCTCTTAGCTCGAGCACTTTCAAACACACACAGGTGTAAGCGACAACACAAGCCACAGTTTCACGTATTCCGAGCTTCGAGTCCTTACGGAGGTTCGCGAGCGGAGTCATCGGCTCTGTGGCGGCTGTTCCTCTGCGGAACAAGAACGAAGTTAGACGCTGTAACAACCAAGTCAAGATATACAAAGCCGAAGGAGGATTGTTTCAGTGGGAGGGCGGGGGAAAGTACCCCTAGGTAGAGGTTGAAGAGATCGTTGATGGCGGCACGAGCTGGATGGAACTGGTGGGCCCGCGAGGCCGAGCTCGATCGCTGCGGTGGCGGCTGATCCATTTCCACGATATCATTCACGGCCGGCGAGTGAAGTGACGAAGCTCTTCCGATTCTTCTCGGCGTACCATGTCAATGGCGCGGGGAACGTCTCAGGGCGGGGGGGAATTCCGTTGACGTGTGTTTCTGCCGGCGTTCTTCTTCTGGAGCAGCAAGGAGAATTTCGCCCCTAATGCGCTTTTTTCCATTGGCTTTATTATTAGTTTCTCACAAAGCAAAAGGCAAAAAAAAAAAAGGTTAAAACTCAAAAACTAGAAAAAGAAATGTCAAATTGTCGATCATACTATTCTTACTTTCACTAATTAAAAATCCTCACATCATATCGAACATTGGATATGCAATGTAAATCCTAAAAGAGTAAGACTTATATCCGAAATCCAACTAAATTATGAAATTTAATTACTTAACTAAATCCTTACAAATAGCCGAAAATGCTAGCACCGCTTTTTTATTGTTTTATATTTAGTGTTAAGCACTTTTGGAAGATTTGCGGTTCACATGGTGCCAAATAAGTGTCGCATCAGCGTGACGTAGAAATGAGAGATAAATGGATAGACACATTAATAGTACAAATCTCTTGAGCGCGTTTAATTGGATCCTTAGACATCTTTTTTTTGCAAGGTTCGGACGATGAAAAAGGGTTTTAGTTCGAAATGTTATTTTCGATAACAAATCTTATCAATTAATGTAAACCACCGATTCATCGTCCTACTTGGCTGTTTGGGGGGGAGGTGATGATTGAAATTCAAGAACGGCGTTTTACGTTAGCTCGACATTGACAAGAGGCAAAAATACCCTCCCCCAATGTAGTATTTGTATTTCTACGTAAATTGCGTATACATCCATCATTTGCAACTCACACGGTGTCTGAATTTGTGAAAGAAAAAAAAAGCCCCAACTTTAGAGTGAAATAAATTGGTACGCGTGTAAACGCTCGTATTCTACTCCAAAAGATCTTCACAATCTAACTCATTTCATGGCTTTCCAATCAGTCAATATACATCATTTATTTATATTTAAGAAATATGAATATAGATATTATACTAACACAAATAAACATGATATTCTTTCTAATTATCAATTAAAGCCGATTATTCATTTGAAGGATTCATACAAGTCAAACAGAGGAGAAGATGTTCCTCTATGCAGGGCAGCTGCTAAAAAGGAATCATCTCTAAGTCATCACAACTAAATCACTTGCACGGGGAAATTGGAAGAGTGCTTACTTCCTTAGTTGGGTAGATGATGTTGCATGTTAATAGGAGGGGACAGCATTGTGCTGCAAAGATGGTAAGGGTGTTTCATGAGTATTCTGCTCAGAAGTAGAGTCCAAACTCGATTCGTAGACCAGCTTGTGACTTTCGTAAGGACATTATTATCGGTCTCTACCGACTGCATACTTCTGGGATGAACAACGGCAGAACGATTACCAAAGATAGAATCGTAAGAGTGAGGCGTGACAATTTCTGGTCTGATATGAGTTGAACGACGCAATTTTATCACTTGAAATGTAATGGTGAGATCAAATGACAGGGCACAAACTCGAGAGATCATATGCGCGTACTCTTGCTTGGTTCATTGCATCTCAAAACGAATGAAACGAGTTCACTTCTGGTGTAGAGTAGGGCGTCATCACTTGGGTACTAACGTAAGCAAAAAGGGACTTTTGGGACATGCCGCGCATTTGCAGCAGGTAGCTGCAAATTGTTGGCTTCATGAATTCATATGCAAACGGGGGAACTCTTACGCTAGCGCGTTCTCAAGATCCATTGACCCAGAGCTAGGAATTTCAATGTCATCCTCCTCGTATAGAGTACACAACTCACAAACAAACCCCCTAGTCCCCGGAGGATTGAGCCGCCCCTCCATGTGTTGCTTGCAGTATGGCTTGTTGCAGAAATCGCACTTGGGCAGTCGGAGCCAGCAACTCATGCATAAGATGTCTGCGCAAATAGCCTCAGCTTCCTCAAGATCCTCAAGTTCGACGCACGCGCCACACTGGATGCACCTCGGGATGCAAGAGCCACATCCTCTGCATTCACTTAATCGCCGGTCTCTCTTCCTCACGCACGTTTCTGCAGGGCAGATAACGACCTTCTTCACCTCGTTGCACTTCGGACAGACTTCGACATCGATAGGACATATATTGCAGTCGCCCTCGCGTCCGAAATATGTGGAACATTTGTGCTCTGGCGTTTTGGGTTTCGCTTGGACGTAGGAGCGAAGCACTTGAAGGTGCTGCTTCTGCAGATTGTAGATGCCATTGATCTTTATGGACCGTAAATTGTTCCCATTTGCTGATAGAATCTTCACTGCGTTTATGACTCCCTCCGGTGTCAAGCCAGTACATCCCGGGACGTATAACTGCATATCCAACACTTTCAAGTTATTAAATTCAGCTTTCTGCAATCAAATTACTTCTTTTTCGAAGAGCAAACGATTATTGTCTCAACTCATTTCTCTAGATGGAGCTAATCACCCTGGACAAGCCATTGAGATTAAACAGAACCCCACGAGAAATCCTACATGTTTCCAAATATTTTTCATTCACACTGATTGATTTTGACCGCCACGACCTTCTTTTTCTATGGCTCGACAGAGCAGTTCGCTCCATGACCACAAGTTTATAAAGCAAACATGACTAAGGGTATGGTCAATTGTTGGACATCATTAGAAAACAAGTACATCTAAACATGATTTGTTACATCCACCAATTCACCTAAAAGCAAAGAGGACAACTAATGTGAAGCCTTAGCGATTTGCATCTGACCTTGTCGATGAGCGGATTCTTCTCTACAACGCATTGAAGCCCACCGTCTGTAATTCTTTTGCAATTGAACAGCCCGAGTGTCCGGAGCTTCCCATTCGCCTTTGAAGTGATCTCGATAAGGATCTCGTCACGCATCCGCTGACTCAAAGGATCGTCGACGATGAGTTCGAGCCACGGCAGAACATCGTCGCGCACCGCACATCTCAGAGACGTGCAGGTTTCGCCCATGGCAATCAGCCCAGACAAGCTTAGATAAGGCAAGACGAGATAAAGGGCTTCATAGGGTTGACCTGCTTCCGTCGGCTCGCCCATGTTTTCGTCCTCGGGAGACGCATGATCAACATCAAATGATGGTTTCGGCATTCCTTGGTTACACCCGTCTCCTGACAGAGCATGAATCTCTTCGGCTTGCCGGTTTGGGCTTGAGAACAGAAGAAGAGGCTGTGGCCTTGAGGGGAAGGATATGAACAAGAGCATGCGAATGTGAGGGAGGAAGTGATTGGACAATGGACTCAAGATGGAAACGTGGATGGATAATTTTTGTCTGGACCATGTGAAATGCGTGTCCATCTCTAGATGGCGGCTTCGATAAGAAGCATGAGATAATTCTCGTTTTCTTAGTTGCCAAGAAAATTGGAAGTAACATGATTCCCGCATAAACCATGGCTTGGCTAGCGATGCGGCCAAACAATTTCGGAATTGGCAATACTCGTGCTTTGGTCCAATGACTAGGCGCTGATTTTATCAATCAATTCGTAACTATATATAGACCAAGTTCTTCAAGGATAAAACTTGGAGTACGGTTGTTTAGTGAAAAATGGATATTTTGAAAAATATTTTTCTAAAAAATCACTTATATCGTTTTAAAAAATGAATAAAGGCAAAAACTCATAACTCATGAAAATAGTTAATCATAAATTATTATCAATAGTGAAATATGATTATTTCAAACGACACATTTAACTATTTTTTAAGGTGTGGTGGTCGTCAAGGTATCACCATTGTTGGGCGGTGGCAAGGCAACCACAACGGTGGCTAGATTTTGCCACTCTGCTCGCAAGAGAGCAAATTTAGGTAACCCCGCCGTCTGGTGGTGGCCCGAAGCGATGATCAAAAGGGTCGCCACTGCAGTGCTGTTCGTTTGCGAGGCAGCGTCCTTAGCTGTTCTCTTTATTTAATTTATCTTTTTGTGACTTTTAATCGTATCCGAGGCCATTGATGGTTGCTGTCAAGCTCGGAGGTGGGCAGCAGATCGACCGTGTCATCGCAGTCAAGGCAAGGCAAGGCAGAGGCTGCTTAAGAATATTGGCACTGCTAGGGCATAGCGGAGGAGTAAGAAGGGAAAAAGGAGGGCCTGCATCTTTTCTTGTGGCGTGTCGGATCTCCACGAGCCACGAATCCAACCCTTGAAGGGTTGTGACGGTATTCGAGTACAGTCAATCACGCCTCGACCGCAGGGTTAGCTTAGCGTGGTTCTTGCTTATGTTGAGTCTCTCATATTCGATAGGACATTGACGAGTGACAGATGCCAACTCAGCGCCCTTTCTATATGTCCGGAACAAGGTCGATGTTAAGACACCAGATAGTTGACTGAGATTCGACCCGACATGGAAAATTATCACAAGAATTGGTAGTCACTAGTTCGCTGGCAAGCAGTTAGTGATGAATACCAAGGAAGTTGAGGCTTGGAAGTTTCACAAACCACAATTATACGTACTAATCTAGGTAGAAAGAAAAGCTTGTCATGACAAACAAGACAGAGAATGTCCAGATACGATCAATGGTCCAAGGGCTCAACTGCCGTCCTGAAGAGAAGGATGTAAACCTTATCAATTGAGAAGTACAAGAAGCCTCCAACTGAGTGCGTGACGTAAGATCCAAAGCTAGTCCCCACTATGCAGTGCCAAGCTGGACCATATGAACAGTCGAACTCCTGCAATGCGCAGACGCAGGGAAACAGAGAGATGTTAGCTGGCCATCGAAGAAACAGAAAGCTCAACTTTTTTTCCAGAAACAGGCAGGAAGTGATTTCGCATTCATACACTTACTCCTGAGACAGGTTCAACAAGTGGCTAAAACTATTCTTGACATTGCAGGCTGCACAAATTTAGCTCTGTCGCACATTAGAGGCATACCCAGTGTCCACACATGCTTAGATGCCCCAAGCATGAGAGAGAGAGAGAGAGAGAGACGAAATCATAGCAGTGGCGAAGAAAGACAGATCCTT
Source organism: Melaleuca quinquenervia (assembly GCA_030064385.1). NCBI lineage: Eukaryota > Viridiplantae > Streptophyta > Magnoliopsida > Myrtales > Myrtaceae > Melaleuca > Melaleuca quinquenervia. The sequence goes on along the minus strand of CM057719.1, from coordinate 23,946,084 downwards.
TTGAAAAAATTCTTTAGTACACTTCCGGTAAAGACCATAAAACCTTTTCGTAATTCAAAGGCCTGCACATCTTTGGCAGCTTTGCACGTGCAAAATACAGTCTACTGTCATATGTTAAGCTCAATTACAAATACTCCTCAGCACTGCTTAATGTAGAGCTACAGACCTAAAATTCCCAGCCCAGCCTGTGCAAATGATAAGGTATGAGGATTCAATGGTGAAAGAATTCGAAAAATAATCTTAAGACTCTGACGCGGTATCCACTAAAACCCACTGCAACTACAACTTACCTAGGAATAATTGTCTAAGTAAGTAAATATCTTCGCACAAACGACTGATGAAATCAGTTGAAAATTCGGACATGGTAAAGATAGTCACCAGGTGGAGTACATATCGATTAAGATGTAGAATGAACTTGATGTGGTGAAAGACAAAATCAACAGGCACAACATCCACTTCAATCCTGACCATAAACCATCAGAAAAGATTGAATTCCATGCTTGACAACTGGAACTTCCTTCCATTTCCAGAAAGAAGCCATGTTAAGTTTATAAGGATCATTCAACGAGTTCATATTTAAGTAGACATATAGTGTGAGACAGACCACTCATGTTGATTTACTGGACAAATAATGGTTTCTATTGTCATATATGCAGTAAAACATTAATCTCAATGGATGCCATTAACTGAGGCTTCTGCCTTAGGTTTCATGTGATGATCCAGAGTTAAACGTTACCATTTTGTCCCTTACCAAAAATAAAGGTTACCATTTTGTGTTTTCATGACTTTTCTGCTAGACTATCTTCATTCAGCAGTTCCTATCACGAAACTCGCACAAAGTGGGAGAATATTGAAAACCAATGCACAAGAGCAGAAGTATTAATCAGATTTTTTCACAAAACATACAAAAGGAAATGACATCAACAGTCAATTGGTGACACACTCACAATTCATACAGCATGCTCTACCTTTCTGCCTGTAGCAAATTTTGCATTGCCATAGGAAAAAACACAGAGAGACAGAATTATAGCCAAACACTCATACACATACAGGGACAGAACTATTCTTTTAGCATGAGAAACAAAAGTCATCACATGCACTAGGTCCCCAATAGCATGATAGATGCAGCTATAAGTATTCGCAGTCCAGACAATGATGTAAGTATATAAAGCACTCTGACATTGCATGGTGCCATTTGGTCCAGCGTCAGTCACAAATTATGGCCTTGGGTTTATTGGGCTTCAATTTTATTATTTTTGTTTTTTGGTAATGTTGGGCTTCAATTTGTCACCCCCTACAATTAACATCAGCTAAATTTCTTGAACGTGTCCAGCGTTGAAAAATGGCTTAAACTATCCATTGTAAACGAGGAGTGTAGCACGATTACTCCATCCACCTCAATTTGCACATAAATGAAATAGCTTATTGATCTATAAGAAGAGAAAAGAAATAGCGATTGAATCAAGCAGCTGAAACAAAATCCACCTCAATTTGCACATAAATGAAATAGCTTATTGATCTATAAGAAGAGAAAATAAATAGCGATTGAATCAAGCAGCTGAAACTAAGAAGAAAATCCATGAGAATGGTATTTTACCCTTCCATGAGAATGGTATTTTGCCCTTAAAGGTTGTCAAAAAAATCGAATTTGATGGAAGTTTAACAAAGGAAACTTCCCTTTGAGGAGCTTCACCTCAATTAACTAGTAGCGGAAGAAGCTTTAAAATTTGCCCAATAATAATAAACAATCAACAGAAATCATCGACTCATTTTCTTTGGAACATGCAGATATGGAGTAGCAAAACACCTATCGCGGGCGTCGCTTAAACACAGCTATTCTGCCGTCTTCACAAAGTTATTGAACTATCAATAATCACGTCGAAGCTAAAAAGTCGAAGGAAGTAGAGAGACGACAGCCAAAGTTCGCTAAAACTCTGCTTAATCGACACGACCGTGAACTCTCGATCGGACACGAGACTGAAGTGTGTGAAGAAAAGAAAATGCCGTAAGGATGTATGCAAACACAGCTAAAGTCCTGGAACATTTTTCCAGTTGAACCATGGCAAACAAAGCCAACAGACCACCGACACCAAATACATGAAAGTGGGCTTATCTCGTTCAAGTTTAGCATCTGGCAAAGATATAATCCGGAAGTAACCCAAAAACTCAGCGGAATAATATATTTCAAAGTTCAAACGATCACTGTTGAGTCTCTGAAAAAAGAGAACACCCCGAACCGACAAGCGCTCTAGCAATCTAGCAACCACACAGCCAAAAACAAAGAGATCAAAAGCCAAAAAGAGACAGAGAGAGAGAGAGAGAGAGAGAGGAGAAAAAGCAAGAGTGTTTTCACCTTCTTAAGTGCGAGAGCGATTCGTTTGCTGTCAAGCTTCCCACCGCGCATGGCGTCGAGGTGATCGCGGGCGCAGCGAAAGGCCTTGTTCTGCAGAGGGATCGGCATGTCGGACGCCCGCACGCGGACGTTGAGCCGATCGTGCTGCTCCTGCTGCTCGACCTCCTTTTTCTTCTGTATCAGGCTGCTCAAGAACTTGCTCCTCCTCTCGAGCTCCTCCTCTGCTCCTCCCGCCATCTGGGTCCCCCTCACACACACACTCTCATCACTCTAAACACGCCCCGAGCCCTCCCTCCCTCACGCCTTCTTCAGAGGGCTACTGCATTCGCGCGCGGGACGTGATGCCACCGGCCCGTGTGCGCTTCCCGTGTTTGATCAAATGACGGAGAGAGAGAGAGAGAGAGAGAGAGAGCAGTAAAGAAAGAAAGCGGAGCACAAGACCAGGGAGAGAGAGAGGGAGAGAGAGAAGAGTGAAGAAAGAAAGCGGAGCACAAGACCAGAGAGAGAGAGAGACTGTGGAGGGCTCCAAACGGGGAGACACAGGTCTCGATAGTGCCAAACGAAAAGTCATTAAAAGAAGGATTGTCGTGTGTATGTGTGCTTCCATGGCTTCTCTCTTTTGGAAACTTTCTCTATTTTCCCTTCTTTTTTATTTACTTTTTCCACGTACTTAAAAAAAAATGTCGATAGTTTATTTATCGGGTTTGCATGCCAAATTACAAATGAAGTTTACAAACCAGCCTCAATAAGCCTCGCGTTATCCAAATTATCGATGTTTAATTAACGGGTGCTTCCCCCATGCTTATCAACACATGCTTATTAAACGATTTTTCTAATTTGCAAATAGTGAGTTCATCAATTATACATGTTATTTGGAAAAATAGAGCATTAAATAAAAAGGTTTTTCTTGAAACTTGTTAACAAGTACTTTGAGAAAACTTATCATTTATGCGTGGTAAAAAAGCGGGCCATTCTATAGCGCCGATTGTACATACGATGAAAATAGTTGGTAAAATTGAAGATCGCAATTCTTTACTTTCTTGTTTAACAAGTGCCTTCGACACCTTATAACAAAGTCATTTTTCTTGTTTGGTCCCTTAAGATGTATTCTTAGAGCTTCGGTTTTACGAAAAATTTAAAAAACTTAAGTTTTATTTAAGCGAGACCTTGAAACATAGGCATAACGTTTTTTTTTTTTTCAAAAACTCTTGGTCTTTAAACATGCTAAATTATCTCGCGATACATATCAACAATGCTCTGAAAATGAAACCGTTTTTTAATTACATAAACTATATCTATGGCCAAAATAAAAATTAAATAAACTATATCGGTGCTTGAAGAGCACTTTGTTATATGATTTTATTAAAAACAAAGAAATGCTTAGCGAGCTGCTTTAAAATTGACTATTTCAGTACATTTCAGGTAATGCAAATAGAATTATCCACATTTTTTGTTTAAGGATGACCGGTGGGCTTTAACAAATTTAGTTGGACATCAATGCGGTTATTTAAGACGCTTAATGAGGGACCTTATGACTTTAAAGATACTTTCAGGTAACACGAGAGAAAAAAACACAAATGTGCTGAAAGTTGCAACTTTTATTACTTACAACTGGACCTTGAATTTTAGGTTTGTGAGGGTGAGACAAAATTCTCCGATTAAGTTTTTAAGGACGTTGATCTTAAGAAATCGCCTTAGTATGAACTAAATTTTCGGTACCAAGGGAAGGGGAAGCCACTAGCTGCTATGCATGGAGTCGCCACAATATCGAGCGCCCGACACTTGAGGCGGTATAGTTAAGTCCCGACCTATATGAACATTATTTAGTGGACGTGTGACCTTTATTGTAATGCCCGAGAGGATCTTCGGCTCCTCCTCATTGTTCTTTGACTCATAAAAGAGAGAGAGAGAGAGAGAAAAAAAAAAAGAGGGTGTCCAAGACGGGTGTGAATTCCCTACTCTTAGAGCATAGGTGCTCTACTCTCGTCCCATCATTCAATTAATTTTTTCCACAAAAAAAAGGAAAACTCCGACATCCACCCATCTCCACCCTCTATTCTCTATTATAAGAGCAGGGAATCCATATCCATCCGAGACCATCTAAGCAAGACTATCTAGGCAGGCGATTACTTACAATCTTACGATGGATATGGCAATTCCTCCCGCCGATGATTATTTGGCGTCGGCTCATTCGATCGCTTGAGAAACGCCCCGCGCTTTCCCATGACAAAATCATTTTATATATCGGTTTTCTTCTTCCCTCCTTTTTTGGGTTTTGCCTTTGGAAGCATGTGGACGAGGTCGTCGGGTTAGGTGAAAGACCCACGGAGGAGGAGACAAGTTCCGGTGCCGGTGCCGGTGCCGGTGCGCTTTGGTTCGCGCGAAGCTGCCGACCCCCAATCACCGAAACTCGATGAGCCCCACTTCCACCCCGCCAATCGATGACCAAGACTGGGTTTAATGCGAGTTTGATTAGACGGTGGGGAATATGCTCTGGGTCGAGAAATTTGACCTAACTCGATTTCCGGAGTTAAAATTGAATTAATGGCAATCGGATCGGAACGCATGATGGGAAGCGTCGGCCAACGAGAGAAGAAAAGGCGGATTACGCCATAATTGCGACGCCGTGGATAATCCGTCGGCGGATTAGGATTAGGATTAGTGCGTGTTTAGTGAAAAGCGTGGACTGCAAAAAGCGCAACGGAAAGTGCTGGACCGGCTAGACTTTCTGCTCGTTCGCATTGTAGTAAATTTCCTTCTTCTTTTTATTTTTCATTTTTTTGACTTCCCTTCGGAATTTTGAATATGATATTATTTTTATGCAATTCTACGTGTCAACATTCACATGTCAAAAAAGTCCGATTGTTTGTTAAGTAAGTCGGTGGCCGGTACCATCTAGGGCGATGAATCTAATGACAACATGGGTCGCTCGTCTTCCCGAGATTACGAGTTTGAGTTATAAATTTCGAGTATTTGCGGCCTCATGTCGTCATAAGTAGTAATGACTTGAGCTTAAAAAGGTAGTATCTTCCGAGCACTTACTAGCTAATGTGAAGATACTTCTCGACATTCGGCACACCGATGTACGGTGACAGGCTCATCAGAATCGAATGTTAGAGCTTTTGAACGGATTGAACAATTTCGATTCAAATCAAATGCTTGATGATTGATACGAGACACCGATGATAAATCTCCTAGGAAAAGCAATTAGTATCAATCGCTCATCACGCCGCCTCGTACATCCAGAAATGGAGCAGTAAGATGTTTAAACCCGGCCGACTGCGTAGTCAAACTAATCGCACACGGAAAAGGCCAAGAAAAAAAAGAAGAAAAGAGAATCGAGATGGAGATGGAGATGGAGATGTCAAAAAAGAGAGTAAAAAAAAGAGGTGCATTGACCCCAAAAAATATAAAAATGCAAAATACTAACGCAAATACTGCCGTTGCCTGCGGCGGGAAAACTTTTCTCGAGTCGAGACAAAGGACTAGGAGGGCGCAAATCGCCGAATAAGAAAAGAAAGGTGCAGGGCGCTGGGGCCTGCGCTGGGTCCCAATGGCTGTTCCCATTTCGAAAGCCGGTCGCCTTCCTTTTGTACGGAGCGGCGACCGTTTGTTGACCGGATAGATGGACCGGTTTGATGGGCTCGAATCGGGCCTCGTGGGAGGGTAATTTGTAGGACCATGGGGTTGTACTCGGGTCGGGCTTCACCAGAAGCTACTCGATGGTGCAGAATTGTCGGGCCTCTCGTGCGAAAGCCCATTTTCCCAAGCCCAAGCAAGTCAACGATCTATACTGATAGTCTTATGCCGATCCATCCCGTCGGAATATCAATAGTTCATGGAAATTTGGACGCTCGACTGAAAATTGGCATCGTGGTCAGAAAATCTCAATTTCGATTGCACTGAATTCACTGGGTTCACTTAGGGTTGATTGCGAAGAGACATGGCAATATCACAAAAGATCAGATTGATTGAGAGGGAAAGAAGACCCGATCGTTGGTGGGCAGCCGATTGGCTAGGCTAGCCTAGGGCCCTATCGGTTCCAAATGGCTAACGGGACCGACCATGCTGTTCACCTCTTGGCCCCCCATCTACCCACCTCGGCTTGCCCGAAATCATACGAACCCGATGAAATTTACAATTGATTTTGATAGTTGTTTCATAACGGACAAGCATGGATAAGAAATTGTGTCTAATAATAATGGACATATGCCCATTGATCATGCGTGGTCGAAAGCAAAGCAGCCTCGTCGACGATGGTGGTCCTTGAGCAACGGCATTAGTGGTGATCATGGCCAGTGGCAACAACAGCAGTAGAGGCGGCACGATAATTGCAGCAGGTCAATGTGGCTGGCTTATGCAAAGAGAAGTCGAGAGGCGGGCGAGAGCTAGCTAGTCGTTTCGTAATGATAGTATTTGGACGAATAGTGAATACAAACTATATATCGAGAAATTCGTGCCCTAATATATAGGCCGATCCTTGAATTTTTCGACTAGCAAATTCTTGCTGAAACATGGTTTTTTCTTTTATAATTCAATTCCAACTACGGAGACCTACTCGACGAGTTAAGTGGTACATTACTAGTATTTGCAAATATGGCGTACTAAGTTAGTGAAAGATTGCAAGAGGGAATTTAAACACAGGATTCACATTATGCATCTAATAATGTTGTCCCACATTATTTTGTATATTAATTATGCGAAGCAATATAAGTAAACTCACATTATATGGTCGCAACACGTAAGTTGAAGCCATTATAAGATGCTGTCTCGAATGAGCCCCGAAAAATCAACGCTTCATCCCATCCTCCACGACGGGGGCCACAGGTGGCATCGGAGGAGCCGTTGCCACCCCATGATTTTGCCCCTCCATGCTCCCAAACCAACCTATACATGTCGCCATGTCACATTAATCACCAACCAAGAATCTTAAAGTTCAACAATACTTATAAGATTTGCTAGGAGATGTGTCCCTAAATATGACATTACCGAGGGACGGGTTGAATCCGCGATTCTGGAGCTCGCGATACTCTTGGGTAAGGGCGCAAGACTCGCAGAAGCAGTGGAGGAGGAAGTCCTCGGCGGCGCTCCCCTGGATCCTGTACTGCTTCCTCATCTTTAGACGGTAGAAGAAGGAATAGCAACACGCACATCCAGTCAACCAAGCGATGAGGAAGTAGATTGCTCCATTTAGACCACAGGCTGGAAACACATGGATCATGATGAGTCTGACAATAAACACTATAATTAAACGATCATCTATCATGCATAAATGTGTCAGAAATTCCCGAGGATGACTCAATTGTGCCGATTGATACACGGCGGAATGAATTATGCCGTGATTTCGTCCATTAAAATAGAGAGCGGTTAAATGTCAAGCGACGCTTACTAGGGAAAAAACAGAGGCACCAAAGCAGACTCAACGACCTAACAAATTGACATATTTTTCCTCTCTACAATGGAAACTTTGGATCTGCCAAAGTTAGATTAAGATTAAGGGTATAATAACATGAGCAGTTTGTAAACTTTTCTTCAATGTTTAGTATGGTTCTCAAACTTTCTTCATGTTTAATCTGCTCCTGGAAACTTCTGAAAGTCCAACTTAGGTGGTCTTCCTGTCGTAAATTCAAAACCGTAAGCTGACAAAGTCATAATTTATATTAACTTTGATGTTTAACCGTAAGGTTCGAGAAGCATATTAGATTTTGGAAAAAAAACAAAAAAAGAAGGTTCAAGAACTCATCCGTGTCATCGTTTCAATGTTAGATGAGACCGGCACCAGACTTTAGTACTCAACCCAATAATTCAGCGTGCTTTCCGGGTCATCAATTGGCCGCGTTCGATCGGGCAGCTGGCAAGAAGAAACAGGAAGCGGTAAATGGGTACACGATCGAGTGGGAACATGGTTTGAATATGCTGTTTGGCTTGTGGGGCTTAGCCTGTCTCGAGTAGTACTCCGATTTGATAAAGCAAAATCGTCCCCCTTCTTCTCCAACCAAACATTCACGAATATCCTCCTCTTCCTAAGCTTCTGCAAGATCCAACATCACCAGAAATTCCCTGTACTCTCTCTTCCTATGTAAGATACTCGGTATTCGGACTTTCGCGCGCGTCTTAAGGATTTCGATTCCTTAGCGTTAGTCCCTCTACGGCGCTTATTAATGAGTCGAGATCAACTTTCGAGTCGTAAAGAAGAAGGGAGGGGGGGGGGGGGGGGGGGGGGGGGGGATCGAAACTAGATAGCATAAGTTAAGTAGCAATTTCGTTATCTCTCTATTGAGTTTGAGCCGCGATTTTGAGTTACTTACAGGAAGTTCCTTGGTCCACGATCTCTGAAATCTGGCCGAATGTCACGCACGGACACCAGAAGCTGATGCAAACTGCACGAACCATCGTTAAACCAACTGATCGCTGACTATGAATAAAACGCACTCGAAATTCCGAATTGACTCCCGGTGTTTTGTAGTTTCTCAGAAATCACACCAGAGACGTAGCTTCGCTCAAGGAGTGACATATATGAACTTACAGCGATCGAAGTTGGAGAAACAGTCGCAGAGACCCGTGGACCAGGCGACGTAGTCCGAGTATGGAGGCAGAGCGACCACCGGAACTCCAGTCGCCGGCGGCAGCGGCTGCTCCTTCCCGGGAGCAGCCTTGTCAGGAGACTCTGGGTCGTTTGGTGCGCCCATCTTCTTCACAGAGAGAGAGAGAGAAAGAGAGAGAGAGAGAGAGAGAGAGTTGCTTTCCTTGGTTCTTGTGTTTGACGGATGACCATTGTTTATATTATATAAGCATAGCGAGGGAGACTGGTTTGTCATTTACGGAGGGTCAAGTGGTCCCAGCCGAACGCATCTTCCACGACTGAATGCCCGAGTTCATCTGTCTTCAAGTATTTGCTTCTATGTAATGAATGCTAATGGAGTCCTCCTCAGCCAGTACTTGGTAAATTACAACAGCTTAACCATAGTGAGGGAGACTGGTTTGTCATTTACGGAGGGTCAAGTGGTCCCAGCCGAATGCATCTTCCTCGACTGAATGCCCCGAGTTGATCTGTCTTTTAGTATCTGCTTCTATGTAATGAATGCTAATTGAGTCCTCCTCAACCAGTATTTTTTAAATTACAACAGCTTATAGTACTCCTCGGCCATCGCTGGCCTCGCCAGTGGCCGGCAGGGGCCGGGGGAGGCCGGCTCCGCCCAAATCTACACAGCAGATCCCGCCCGGCCCCCACCATCCTCTGCCTCTTCTATTTCCCCTGTGCCTCCTTTGTTTTCCCTTGCTCCAGCTCGAGCTTCGTTGCTGCCACAACTCGGAGAGGGCCGGGCGAGGCGAGGCCGGCAAGGGCCGGGGGAGCCCGGCCCTGCCCAGATCTAGGCGGGGCAGCCCCTCCCTCACCTAGATCTAGGCTAAGCGGGGCTGCCCCGCCCAGATCTGGGCGAGGGCGGCCTCCCCAGCCCCGGTTGCCCTCGCCCGTCGCTAACGAGAGCTTCGCCACCCTTTGGAGCGGCTGGAAGAGAAGAAAAAAAATTTGCTGCCACGCGTCACCCCGTCATCGCCAGTGAGGTTCGATCGTCGCCAACGAGGTCCACGTAGGCATTTTTCGGCCAAAATTCGCCGGGATGATTTAAATGGCAAAGATGAAAAATGTTTATAACTGAATCGGTTTTAAAAAAATGTTGAGGACTAAATTGACATAAGTAGTAAAGGTTTAGGACTTTTTTGGCAATTTTCTCGAAATTATATACATATATTAGGCAAATGGGGACTTTTAATTGAGTCTAAGCCTATTATATGTTCATCTTGGAACCTTACACCTCTATGCTAACGAGGATTCATTTTAGAGACACATTTCTCGGGCATTCTAGTTTTGGCCAAGCTACTAAAATCATAGATTAGGTCAATTATTGAGACAGAGTTGATCAAATATAGTTCCAAGCCCAAGATCAACCGAACTCGCACAATATTACTCGTGTTTTTCTCAAATAATAGTTGCCTATTTTCAATTATTAAAGCCCAATGGATGATGATTAATGACTGATTACAGTATCAAATCTAACTTTGAATAAAAACAATACATGGGTTTTAAGAGCCTATTTGATAACATTTCTATTTCTATATTTTTATGTTCTTCGGAATATAAAAAGAACGGAAATTTATCTATGTACATTAGTTAATTTATTTTATTTCCTCAGAATATATCAGTGACAAGGAATAAATTTGAAGCAGAACTAGGTCAAAATAATATATATATTTGTTCCTGGGAACAAAATATTTTTCTTTTCTTTTTTTACCTTCCCTTCTTCTTCCTTCTCTAGCCAGTTGTCAATCATCGTCCAGATCCAATGATTGGTCGTATAAGGAAAAAGAAGAAGAAATAAAGAGAAAAATCTCGAAAAATTATTTAAAAATTTTCACGTCACCAAAAGTTTTTGGGTTTTATATTTTGGGAATATACTTTTTTTTGTAGTTACCAAACATATTCTTCTGCTCGAAAACTTATCTAGGAAATAGAAATATATAAAAAAAACTATTTCCAAGCAGAAATTATTCCCTTGAAAATGAGTGTTACCATACATACACTAATATGCCTTTAAAATTCTCAAGGGCTCTGTAACTTCTAACTACTAGAATAATATGCAGACGGTGATTGCTAATAAATAAAGAAGCTTTTATTGAATCCGAATAAATGCTTTACATTCTTGAATGCCATGGTTACCCCACGACCTAATCTAATTAGAATCTTAAACTCGAACTTAGACCAAGTCTAATCCAAATCAATCTACTACAAATTATTTTCTCGTCTTCAAAGTCCAATGGGCTGTTCGTGATTTCTGATGTCACTTGATGTTGCTTGATTCTTGCTCATAGCGTATTGTCTATGTCGAATTTGGTGAGTGTTGAATGTGTGCATTGAACTTTGATTCCTTTTATATCTTTATTAAGCCATTCCATTATACATCCTGACAATTCTCCAAAAAAGAAAATTTTATAACTACCTTTTGACTTGCACGTTACACTTAGGGATGATTATTAATTGCTCTTGACCCATTAGCTATAGTTATACATTGGTCGATGAATACTTCTTGGCTCAATCTTTTAAGTTCCTTTAATTTTTTGAGTTGATCGATCATTGCCATGTAGCATAATCTTCACTAAGCTCTGCTCATTGAAAACTCGTGATCGATGAGCTCGTTAAACATACTATCATTGGGCTTTGTCGGCCTATTGTATCGTGACAAACTTTGTGATTGGTGAGCTTGTCTATTAAGGAGACACTATGGGCTTAATATACCCCTTATGACTTGGTTTGAACCCCTTGCTTCTTTATGTTTGGGCCAAATTGGCCCTGGTGCTCGAGCTGAAACATGTACCAATTTTCTCGCTCGAGCTCTACTCCATAAAAAAGCCAGACACTCGAGTTCCAACTCGAATCAATTGCATTCATATTTTTGACGAGTTCAAATCCAGCGACGCTTTCCCGGAGAATGCGCGCAACTTGAACGTGAAAGAGATAAGGTATTGCGAATGTGGAAGGTTCATGACCTAATAATCTCTTAGATTAAATTTCTTTCATTTTTAAAGAACTTCATCTTAATTCAGTTAGTCAAAATCGGATAGTCGACCCACAAATAGTGTAGTCATTTTGAAACTCCATAGGAAACTACCACAATGCATAGAGCTTAGCAACTGCTTTAGTTTGTTCCTTACTTCAGGGAGGAGCAGGTAGCCTCTCCTCTCTATATTAGTTTGTGGCCTCCTTACCTCTCAAGACGTCTTTTGGGGCCAAGACGCCCAGATTGGGCCTAACGTGAATTAATTACAAGGTTTGACTAAGCTTAGTCCCGAATGAATGATAGGGAAGGTGAGTGCCGATACTCCATATGTTTCCACAAGCACTTTAGGGAAAAATGTTTTCCACTTTTAAAAAAACGAAAAATATTTTCTCTCACTTTTAAAAGTGTTTGTTTCCATTAGTAGAAAATACTTTTCTTGATTATTTTATTTTTCGTAAAACGAATGTCGGAAAATTCGAAAAATATTTTCATGGAAGCTATTCTCCGTAAAACGAACGGAGCCTTAAAGAAAAATGCAGTTGTTGTTCATGAATATATTGAGACAAAAATTATTATTGGTATATTTTTATTAACTCATTATTTCAAGCAAAAGTAATCATTTTGAAGAAAATATTCTTTATACCATTTATTTTTTGAGAAATAAACGAAACATTATTTCATTCTCTGAATTCTATTTTCCAGTAAATATTCCTTTAACTTTTGAAGGGTCTGGATTACTTTTCATCTCCGATGAAATTGATTTTTTTTTTTGTCGACACTTTATACTAGTATGCAAAGATGATATACCAAATAACGCGAAAGATTGCTAGTGATAAATTAAAGATACGAACGACATTCAACACATAACGATGACATCACGCGTTCCTCAATCCATCAATTTCGTGAAGCGATACAACTAAACTCACGTTTGTCTTTCGCATTATGAGGATCCATTGACAACAACGATTGCACAATTACAACACACATAGGTCACACAACGATGCTGTTTGAGACGAGCTCGTAACAATCAACGCTTCATGCCGTCCTCCACGACCGGAGCCATTGCCACCCCTTGACTCTGCCTCTGCACGCCCTCGAGCCAACCTACATATGTCACCATGTCAAAGCAACCACCGAACAAGTATCTCAAACTTCGACGATGTGGATAAGGATATAAAATTACCGAGGGACAAGTCGAACCCGCGGTTCTGGAGCTCGCGATACTCTTGGGTGAGGGCGCACGACTCGCAGAGGCAGTGGAGGACGAAGTCCTCGATTGTGCTCCCATCGATACTGAACTGCTTCCTCATCTTTTGACGGTACAGGAAGGAATAGCAGCATGCACACCCCGTTACCCAAGCGATGAGGAAGTACATCGCGCAATTCAGGCCGCAAGCTGCCGAAAACACGTGAATTATGATGAATTTGACCGCCGGCATCGGTCATCTATCTTGTGCGCATACGTTAGAAATTCCCTGGTGTGATTAAGTTATGCCGATCGATGCATGGCGGAATGAATTGCAAGGTGATATTATCCATCAAATGAGGTAGTGTTTGCATGTTAAATAACACTTGATAGGGGAAAAAGAGAGACACTGAACCGAACTCAACTGTCATACGGGAGAATCTGGACCTATATGAGTTGACGAAAATCAAAGTGACATTAACACGATTGATCCATGAACTTTTCTTTAATGTTTAACGTGGTCCTGAACTTTTTTTTCTTTCTTTAATCAATCTATTCATAGGGTTTTGAAAAATCTAACCAATTAGTGCTTCTATTAAAAAATTATAACACACTCGGCTGATTTGGTCACAAGTTAGGTTTACATGCTAACATTTCACATGGCTTATTTATTGTTCTACCACCATATAAATTCGCGATCATTATGCTGGCCAAATATTTAAAAAAAAAAAAACGGAAAAGGGTTTGTTAACTTGGGTTTATTGACGTGACCCCGCATTCGCTAATCAAATATATACCAAGATTTAAATCCAGCATTACCAAATTCCCTCCAATCTCTCTTCCTACTTTGGTTGATGTAAACCTCGGATTTTCGTGCGTGACTTAGGATGGATTCCATGGCCGATGGCTCGTAGCAAAATTATTCCATATCACGAGTCGAAATTAACTTCTGGACTCTCACATGGAAAAAGAAATCCGAAACAAGGTACCCAGTATTAAAATAGCCATTTCTCTCTATCTCTCCTTTTAAGTTTAAGCCGCAGTTCTTAAGGTACTTACAAGAAGCTCCTCTGTCGACGATCTCTGAAATCTGGCCGAACGTGATGCAGGGACACCAGAACGTAATGCAAACTGCACAGGCCATCATCGTTGATTAATTCATGATCAATTACAAGTACGACATCCGAGACGCAGAGCTTCGCTCATCAGATAAATCCCACTAGAGACGCACAGCTTGGCTCATCACCTGCGCTTCAAGGACTGACATCTATGAACTTACAGCGTCTGAAGTCGGAGCAGCAGTCGCAGAGGCCCGTGGACCAGGGGACGTAGTTAATCTCTGGAGGACGAGCAACCACTGGAACTCCAGTCGCCGCTGCCACCTTTGCCGGTGGCTGATGCGGCAGCTCTTGCGAAGGAGCAGCCTTGTCATGAGCCTCTGGGTCGTTTGGTGCACCCATCCTTTTGAGAGAGGGAGAGTTTCTTTGCTTGGATATTGTGTTTACTGGATGGACATGGCTCATATTATATAAGCGTAATGAGGCAGGCTGGTTTCTCCTCCACGGAGTGAAGTGGCCCCTGCTAATTGCGTCTTCCTCGATTGATGGACTGGGTTCATTTCGTTTAAGTATTTGGATTTATGTAATGACTGCTCCTTGAGTCTTCCTGGATTAAAGTTTCTTGACAAGCACCGCTAACATTTCCCTGATCACAGTAACTTATGAAAGATATGGTACGACATAACAACAGACGCAGCAAACAGGGGGTATGCACTAGATATAAATATAGACGACGTCCATATTTACACTCCACTGAAGGTTATATGTTTCCCCTTTTCTAGATTAAAGGGATCGTGTCTTTTATCTGTGATTTATTAGTTGTGGACATAACTCACATGTAAATCTAAGTAATGATTATTTGCTTACTTAAAATCATCAGATACCGATGGGAAAATGATTGGTATATGCTACGATCGATCAGACACCGGAGATAATTGACTTTCACTTCACTTTTGTGTTAGTACCAAGATAGCAGAACAGATCGAAGGCCCTATTTCCACATCGCATGCCAAGATCAATTGGAACTTCCTACCAACGACCATATGATAATTAAACCATTTCTAGGGTTGTGGGTCGGTATCATGTTCTTCGAGTTTAATATTTCAACCATGTTTTCGAAGAGTTCAAAGCCGGGGATGCGGGATAGGATCTGTTAATGTGGAACAGTTCACGTTAGCAGATCTTGTCCATTAAAATCTCTCCCCCTAGTACAAGAGGGGGAGCTTGAATGGACAGGATCCCCAGATGTGGGCAGAGCCCATGTCAGGGGATCCAAATCCAGGGGATGCTTTCTTATCGGATGCACGCAACTTGAATGTGAAAGAAAAATAAGGTACCGTGAGTGTGGAAAGTTTCATCACCTAATCACTTAGATTGAATCTCTTCTATTTTTAAAGAACGTCATCTTAATTCAATTAATCAAAACCGGATCGTCAACCATAATTAGCATAATCTACCTTGAAACTTCATGGGGAACTACCACTTTATTATATACATACATAGGACGGATAAGCTAATGTTTAGTCAATGTTCAATTATTGAGCCAAAATCGAGTTAGTTTAACCCGATTGAAGGATAGGGAAGGCGAGTACGAATACTATATGCGTTTCGTCAAATGCTTTAATAAGCCTGCAGACTTTTTCGTATAACGAGATAAGGTAGGCATTGACAACGACAACTAAAATTTGATAAATGATTCGTTGGCTTCGATAGAAACTTTTATTATTGTGATCTCCAATTGATGCTTCGCATTACCATATGAGTGGGCGTTGTAGATTAGTCCAAAGCCAAATCAAATAGTTGATCTCCACCGGACCACGAAAATGATGCAATCTGAGTGCCCCAGTTAACCTAACCTGCGGACTATCATATTTGACTAATTAAAATTAGAGTAAACGGCTAATGCAGAATCTTCTGGACTTTTGGAGTATTGTCCATTTTAGGATTACAAGGCAGTCGTGTAACTCTCATTTATATCTATGATTTTACTAATATGTCAAATAATTAAAAAAAAGCTTATCTTTCTTTTTACGACCGCGAACCGAGGCTACACTTGTAAAATGGTTCAAAATCTTTACATTCTATTCATTAATTGATTTTTGTTATTATTTCTCTTCACATAAACTGTGTACACCCCTTTTCTAACTATATGTAACTAACCAAAAAATCGAAGGGTCCAATCCTTCATAGTGGGGTAGATTGATATCGCTAATCCCCTAGATATGAATGAGATGCAATCATAAAAGGTTTTAATAGTTGAGATTTGTTGCCCACTCATTTTTTTTCCCATTTGTTTAGTAAAAAAATGAATAATTTAAAAAATATTTTCTTAAGTACGATTATTTGTATCACTAATAAAAATGATCGAACAAAAAAAATTTCCATGACGCATGAAGATGTTCGGTCATAAATTATTGTCAATAATTGTCACTTATAAACATTTTCATGCCAATGCTACCACCGGCATTGCTGACCCATTATGAGTTTGTGATTTGGATTAGGATTCCACAAAAATTGGGAGATTGATGGTATCGTTTACGATTGTTAATTATGGAATAAATCGAAACTGAGAAATTTAAGTAGACTGATGTTAAAAGAAATATTATTACACTTGATAAATGAGAAGATACTTCCACTACTTTCGGATAATAAAAATTGGCAGAGCCAGTGGCGGACTACATTTACTTATCCTTGATAAGAACACAAACTACAATTTGAAGGCTAAACTTTCATCACAAAAGAAAATGTTGGAGCACAAAATGCAACTCTCCATGCGGGTAGGGTGACCTTCGCGCACCGCTCAACAATTCCTGCGCCTTTCGGTTGGGGAGGGTTGAAGTCAAGAGTGGGCCGAGAAGTACCCGAGCAGGCCCATGAGCGGGGCGTTGATGTACGTCGTGGGCTCGGACTCCTGGAAGAAGGGCCTCGAGTCCGGGAAGGCGTCCGTGACGTTGGGCCCGCCAACCACGGCCCCGACCAGCAGGTTGGGATTCGGGTCCGGGCTGAGGAAGTAGCGGGAGCCCGCCTTGCACCCAATGTGGGCCGGGTGGGCCCGCACCGAGGGGAGCGAGCTGCCCCTGTGGTGGATCCTCTGCGGGTAGTGGGCGCCGTAGCCGACCATGTACGACATCCTCAGCGGATTATCCCCAAGAATGTAGTCCACCTGACAATATTACATACGCCGAGACATTCTTTAACCAACATGTCCGCTGAAGAGATCCAACGTGGGCGGCGGTCTCCGCTCCATTTAACATTAGAATACTTGTTCCAAAAAACAAAGGGAAAAATAGAGAGAGAGAGAGAGAAATCAATTTTGAAGCAAGGATGAAGAAGAGACCTGACGCTTGGCCAGTTGCCGGAGGAGATCGGGGGAGGCGGAGGTGCCGCCGCAGGAGACGGCCTTCTTGGCGTGGCTCAAGTAGTTGGAGTAAGCCAATAGCAAGAAGGACAGGGACGTCACGTGCTGCATGTTGCTCCCTCCCGCCTTGAATATCAACCCACCTTTTTCGGCCAAGAAAAATATTCAAGAAATTAGCGCGGAATCGAGAACCACAAAAGCATCCGGAGGAGTTCACTATGGCCATTCATGAATTTCACTTTACGCTTATCGATCTTTTTAATGCTATGGAAATTAAACACGCCTTAATTTGTGCATCGACCCGAGTCGTGAATGAATTGAATGAATAGTGTGGTAATGGAATCGAAGATGTACCGGGGGAGTATTGAACTTGAGCGTGAGAAATCCCAGGCAAAATAGAGCAGATGAACCCATCTGCGTTGGCCTTGAACGACCTGAAGTAATCTGCTCTTCCCATCAACACTTCCTGCAAAATAGTTTCCCACATTTCCTTTTAATGGAAAATCGTAATGTAGACAAATATATATATATATATATATGTGTGTATATGAATTGGACATCCAATGCAACTGGCTCATCTTTCTGATAGCCAGCTTCACGAAAGCAAATCTTTTTCTCATCTTTTTTTTTTTCCATTGGATAGTGTATGGAAATAAAAATATATTATATTTTTAGAACCCAAGAAGGGGAAAAAAGAAAAGGAGTAAATTATGTGGTAAAAAGCATGGGAAGAGAGCCGTCGTCACAGGCTTTATGCACATGCGCGGCGCAGTGATTGGCGCAGGTCAGACTGGAGGGCCCCACACCGTCGCGGTAAAAACCAAGTCGCTCCGTCGCCTTTTTGTCTTGTTTTCTTTTTATTGAAAAGAGAAGAATGAAAAAGACAAACGCGCCCCCGGGGGGGCCCTTTGATTCAGCGACATCGAAAGACGGAAATACCCCCCAGCCCTTCTGCTAAAATAAACGACGGATCCGCCCCAGCTCGGCGTCTCCGTCGCGATGGCACTTTCGACTTTCCACGACAAATCTTAAGATTGCATAGGAAGACGCGTCCCGGCTCAATTCCTTGTAAGATTAAAATGTGGGCCCCCCACAGAAAAAAATTAAAAAAGTTTTCGAAAGCTGAGTTCTCACCCGACATCATCTGCAACCATCAGATTCCCAGTACCCTCTTGCTCCTGCAATCTTGGCAATTTTTCGTATAAATCTATGTTTTTTTCTTCCCCTTTTTCGGGTCAAAATACAAGCCTATGCTCGCTAATTGATACTTAAAACCTTATTTGTTTGTCGCTAAATGTATCAAATAAATGCTCAATAAATTCATCTATCTTATTTTAGAGATATATATATATATATCTAACTACGTGACCCAAGTAAATAACTACGTGACCCAAGTAAAGGTGACGAGCAGAATAGGTAGGGTCCATAGAGCCCACAGCCAGGCACATGACCCCCTTGAATCATTCAAATCCCTTTTCCCCATGATTCTTGACAAATGAGAGCTAAAGTCTAAAGCTAATGTCTCCACTCAATACAATGAACTCCCTTCTCCCGACCCATCTTTTCTCCTCCTCCTCTTTCCACCCCCCCCCCCCCCCCCCGGCCATCTTTTTCTCATTCGCTATATACTTTCGGGCCCCTCTCCTCGAGAACTTTTCTAAGGCAGCTCCCCCATCTCGGGTACATCACGTGACCCCACAGCACCACGCCCTCCTCCTCAGTTCTCTCCATTCAAACTGCTCCCTCCCCCCATCAATGCATGTGGAAATGGAGGGATGCCGCCGCATCCTCCTCATCCATTTATCGACATCACTCCCCTTTTTCAGAAGAGACGCACCAATGCCAGTCGTCGGTATTGGCCCCACTCCATGTGGCGATGAGCATAATTGGCACGAGGGCAGCAGAGGGCGCTTGTGATAATGCTAACCCACCACTCGATTCAAGAAAATTCGAAATACCCATGAGAACGCTTGTGATAAGATAGCGCGCTTACAGTAATTGATTGTCGGAGCGACGCTCAAGGGAGATGGTTCGAGTGATCAAGACGGATGCTGATTAAATTAATTTTGATTACCTTGGAGATGAGGACGTTGATCCCGGCGTGCTTGTTATCCCAACCGAACTCGTTGATGGTGTCCCCGGCGTGCAGCACCACCTCGTTCCGCATGATGTACTCCCTGTACAGCCTCCGCCGCGACGCCTTGTGCAGCCACGCCGCTCCCCACAGCAGCTCGTCCTGCGAGAAACCCTCCCGACTGTCAATCCGACGCCCCGGATTCGTTCCTGGCGGATCCAACGGGGGGAGATTTCCGGATCTGAGCTTACCTGGTAGCCGTTGACGTCGCAGTAAAAAGGGCACACCGCCCGGCGCAGGCTGCCGCTGTACGCGCCCCGGTACTTGTCAGCAAACGCGAACACCTTCAGGACCACGGAGAGACACGGACGTCAATGACAAGAAGACCGTTGATGCCCATGCCCGCCCACCGCAACGGTCACTCGATATTATCTTTTCCCCTTTCCTTTTTGTTTTTGTTTGCAATCAATTGCAATGTCTCTGATCGATTGACGTGACAGGTCCCTCTCGACCTTGTCAATTAGCTTCTTCGCTAAAGATCAATGAGGAATGTTTCGCGTACCCAAATATATATATTTTCTTTTTGTCAGATTACTGTAAACAATTTGATTTCCAGAATAGCAACACCATAAAAAAAATAGTTAACATCACAAAAGAGAAAGTTCATATAAAAAAAAAAAAAACCAAGTTTGTTTCAGCAAGACAAATGTACCCTAGATTATACATACTGCAGTTAAAAAGTTTATGATTTTTTCGTGACATGGACAAAAACATTAAGAGTATTTGTGTCTTTAGAGTTTTTTGCGGTATTTGTCCTAAAAAGAAAAAGCCCCGCTTCTTAAAGAAGTGCAACTTTTGCTTATCTAATTACTTTATAAATATATTCAGATGCTTCTTGGTAAAAGTATTCCTTTTCACTAATATCGTAAGCGTCAGCAACTTTCTAGCCATAACTATTCAAATGCTTGTTAAATACTAAGTAAAAACATATTCAAACGCTCGTTAGATACAAACATTCTTTTGTGCTTTTTGCTAATTATGCGTGTGACAAGTACCCAAGGCAGAATGGCGATGCAGCAAAATGAAAACTTCTTCTACGAGTAAAAGAATGTTGGGCTCCTACGAAACAATGGGCGATGCCCCCAGTTAATGTTCTTGCCTATGACTCATAGGCAAATGATGACCGAGTTCATCAATAATTACAAGTTCACGACAGTTCTCATCGTGTATTGAAATCCGGAATGTTTGCGTATTCTACGTTGTTGCCAGAATCCTGAACAAGCTCGTGCAGTGTGCTGAGGAAAAAAAAAGAAATCATCTACAGAGGCGACCGCAGACCTTTTCTCTGACCAACACCGCCATATTCCCATCTTAGTGAAGGATAAAGTTAAAAAGAAATCACCCATCCTACCCAATCTAAAACCAAGAAAAAGTTTTACGCATTTTGATTTTCCATCGTCCTTTCCATTTCCTGAATAATGCAATAGAAAAGGAGAGAGGACAAAACAGAGATGGACAGAGAGAGAGGAGTCCGAATTCAGTGAGAAAGGGACGTACCCTAACGGCTCGGTCGAGCAGCAACCGAGAGTAGCCCGGGTCACGTGACCGGAACACGATGGAGGCTGCGGCGAGCGCCGCGGCTGTCTCGCCGGCCACGTCGGAGCCGGGGTGGGACCGGTCGATGCGGTACACCGTGCGGAGGGTGTCCATGTCCTCCGGCCGCTCCCAGCAGTTGTGGTCCGAGAAGGCGTCGCCCACCTGCACGTATACCACGCCGGGGACCGCCGTCGCCTTCAGCAGGTAGTCCGTCCCCCACCGCACCGCCCTCACGGCGTTCCGGAGCTCCGGACCCATCGTCCGCCCGAAGTCTATCACGCTCCATGAAAGCAGCGTCGTCGTGAAGGCCATCGGGAACCCGAACTTCACATTGTCCCCCGCGTCGTAGTAGCCCCCCGTCAGGTCAACCTGGCGATGCGGCGATGGTCGCCGAAACTTAGATTAGGAAGCTCGCGACGTCGAAATCAAGAAACTTAATATGAAAGGACATATGCTGTAACAAAGAACTATTAACATTTGCACCCCGCACGTCGCAGATTGTGAGAGATTGCATCAGAATTTTCTCACATTCTTTTTCCAACAAATCACGTTTCTCACGTTAATGTCGGATAACATGTCGAAATGAACTCGAGACGCATCGCATTGCGAGAAGGAAAGGGAATGGAAAAATGTGTGGGGGCGTAGCGGGGCGACTTACACCGGCGGTGGCGCCGTCGTGGAGAGCCGAGTCGCGCCGCCACCCGACGCGCTGGTCGGGTGGGAGCTTGCCGGAGCGCTGGCCCTCGAAGAAGAGGATGCTCTTGTGGAGGGCGTCGAAGTAGTCGTGGCCGGCGGCGACGGGACGGAGAGGGTGCAGGAGCAGGAGGATCGCGAGGGCGCGGAGGGCCGGCGAGGCGGTCGACGAGGGGGAGGCCTTTGGCGCCATTATTCCTGCTGGCAGAGCAAAGGTGGTGGTGGTGACTGGTGAGTGATGGGAAGCGGGAGGACTGCGGCTACTTATAACCCAAAAAAAGGTGTCATTGGATTCCAGGGAATGGGCCAACTGGATGACGCCACGTGGATGAAGCAGTACGATTTGTTGCTCGGGTCCCAATTCCAATGCAATCGCATGCTTGACCGGTTTCGCCTCGCGTCTGTGGATATCGTCGGGTCGGACGGCCCTATTATTTAGAAAGAGCACCTGTCAATGGATTCATAAGCCTGCTTCCCTAAAAAACTTTTAACTTTAACTTGGTATCCCAATTTTTCACATTTTATATCGTAAAAAAATTACAAATTTAAGTGCAGTAGTAATTGTAGTATAAGTTTTTGTTTGGTCCCATAAGGAACCTCAACTGTCCCATTTCTATTATCGAATTTTTTTGTCCCACAAAAACCCCAAATCTTGGATATTATCCCCATTTTTACCATCCAATCTCACTTTTACCCTATGATTTCTTCACTCTCGTAAAAAATAAAAAATACAAGAATTTTGGAATCATAAATATGCATCCATTAACATTTCGTCTAACGCTTCTCATTAACAATCTAGAGATAAAAACTCTTAAGCACTAGCTATTTGAGCATCCTAAGCACAAGTTATTCAATTGCAATAGATATAAGATCAAATACCAAGTGCAAAATCCTAATTGCAATTTTGACCGAGGGTTAATAAAGAGTAGATCTGTGACACAAGTCAAAGTTTGATATATTTTACTAGATAAAAATTAAATGAATGGAAATTGGACCTAAAAGCCTTACAACGTGAATTTGGTTTAAAATTGATGATGTTTAGAAGATAAAAAAAAGTTTGGGGTAAAGTTGGGATTGGACCAAAGTTTAAGGATGAATTGTCATCTCTACTTAGCTCGTGCTCTTGGATATAGTTGCTATTTTTTGCATGTGATGTCTAGTATGTACCTTTTTTCTAAATATGGAACCGTATTTTGAAAGAAAAAATTATCAAAATATGTAATATTTGAACGTATTTTTGAGCATTTGTAAGCAAAAATAGGTTATAACGCGTAAACCGTACTCTCAAAATCAAAATATTCATCGCACATTACGAATAAATACTCCTGAACAAATTGGCTTAAAGGCTTTTGAAGCAAAGCAAAAGAGAGCACGGAAAAGGTTAGTCGAAGGGATAGGACCCAAAATCTATGGAGGGGGGTAAGAGTCAAAAGAAAGGAATGATTGGCAGCATGTGGTCCCACCGACGTATTGATGAGCGACACGTGGTAAGCGTCCCCTCACTGGTGGGCTCCACAAGCGTAGGTGTATGGCCACCTCCTGATGGACGACGGATTTGCCGCGGCAATGATTATGAGGCGTCGGATGGTGCGTTGACCGGGCAGTCATTGCGCGTCATCACTGCCTCGGTGGGGCGATTTACTTATTAATCGGAGGTGGGGGGGGAGTCAGACATGTGAATTCTCGTTGGAGGAACTATTTAATAGCGTCATGCCCGAAAAAGAACAGTGCTTAAGTTGTCGCGAGGGCAAGTGTACAATTAGTCCCTTTTTCGAGATCTTACTGTAAATATCACAAGTAGAAAAGGAGGGGGTGTTAATGAAGACTAAAGAGTTCAACTATATAGTGGCAATAAGTTCGAAAGTATGCTAGTGTACGACTGTTTTGCACTTGGTTAAGATGGCGTGGTACGCCCTTTTTTTCTTTTTATGCACGTGGCTTCCGTGCAAATATTATCGAGTCGACGGTTGCGACGGCAACTAGTTGTTCGAGCAATTACTTTAGAGCATCAAACCATTAGGTATGGCGATGTCCGCGCGATGTTCGAGGCAAGTGAAAAGGGAATTCAACATCCTTGGACGAGCAAATTGCAGGGAAAAGGGAATGCATGCCCTAAGAATCGCGCCCATCTTGCAAAGCCCATACGCTCGATCGCCGGGGTCCTAGGAAATTGCTGAGAATTAGGCCGTCGCGGGCTCGGTTCGCGCAGCACTCGCGACCTGCGTGGGCCTTGTTGGGAGAAAGCTTGCTGTCGGGCTCATCACTGAAGAACCCAGAAAAGAATTCATCCTCGGGACCGTCTCTTGTTTTCCGGTACGAACAGTGTTCCCCCGTCCCTTCTTCGGGCGTCTCGTTCCAGGACAATGACCCGCCTCTGCCATGTATCGCAGACCTCTACGCGACCTTGATTTTCGTCTTGTCGCCTAAAGGGATTTGAGTAGTGTCCCCGATCGTGATGTGTACTATCAAACGGCTGGTTATTGGTGTATGCTTTGTTACCTGCGGGTCGTTTTGTGCACTGTAACCTTCTGTATTCGAGTTTTCAGCCGTTTGTGTCGCCGAACTTCAGTTGATATATGAGCGCTTTGAGGTTGATGGGTTCGCGTTTGCTGTACCTTTTTCCTGGGAAATTGTTCTGTCGATGCTGTTGGCATTGTAAGAGGAGGCCTCAAGGCTTGGATTTCTCATTTTCATCACTGCACACGAACGCTTCTATGCTGGCAACCCTGAAAGACAGGCTTTTCATTCAGAATTTCGATCCCCAGAACAACTATTTATGTGCACATCTGATGATTTACGGAGTCATCTCGACGCTCTAGATTCCTTTAAGTGAGAATGAAGACGTTCGGTGAGAAGGAACTTTTGAACCGCTTCGAATGCAAAGCCGGTTCAACAAATTTCAAAATAGTTCAGTATCCAATGGCCAAGAGCACCATGGACTTGTACAATTACATGACGATATTGAGCAACTACCGATAAATTTGCAAAACCTAAAGAAAAGAAAGACCCGGATTAATTACGTGATGTGACCCTTGTCTTGCGTCTAAGGGCAGAGAAGCACCGTAACAATTCTTGGTGCCAAAACAATTCTTTTAGATCCTATCAATAGTTATGGATCAAGATTACAAGCAAGCTGCATCCTCCCCAGGTATGCTAACCCACATCAACGAGCACCGCGTTCAAGCCTTTCAGGATCTGCTTTTTAGGAGACTAATAGCCTTACATGATAGAGAAGAAGAACGCTACAGTTCCTAAAGGCTTTTACTAGGCTATGAAGAATAATGGCGAGAATTTAGAAAGTCACGGAGAAAGTTGAGAGGAATCCGAGAGGGATTTCTTTTTGAAAAGCCTTATTATCCACAATGCACTCTGCTCGTCCTTATATAGACGAGGATTTACAAGACTCTTGAGTCTGCACGACTCTATTGACACGTAATAAGACAAACCAACAAAGCAAGCCTAACATGACAAATAATATAATAGATCACAAGATCGACATGGTGAAAAATCAAGTTGTAAACTAATTAACTTGTTTCGAATCCCAGAAACACTACGGATCCATTAGGAGCCTACAAATCTCACGCTCACGTGATGATTACACGACATCAAATCCAATTTGAAACGTGCAAACTTCCAATTTCCGGTAAGGTTAAAAGGCATCGCCGCTTCACTTCCGGCGCGCAAAAAGCGGAAGAATCACTAGAGAGTCGGATGCTTACGTCTGGTCTGGGGAGGCTTCTCCGGCGTGGACCATACGCCCTGCGAAAGCACAGAAAACGACAAAAGGAGAATGGAGACCCCGTGAACTCTCGGGCCACGTGGCAGGATCATCGCTGTTCTTTTGCTGAGGACAGCACACGGAATCTAATGGACCAACAAGCAAAGAAACCGAGGAGCCAAAACCCGATTTCCCGGATCCTCCTCCGCAATCGAAAATTTCAAGGAGTGATTGAGAAACCAACGCTGGTTTACGGGCTAACATGGGAAAAAACATTGGTGCCCACTTGTGGTTCTCAAGTGTTGGCCGTTGCCCGCCGGAATCAGTGTGGATTAGCGTTTTTGCAATCCCACGCTATCTTCATCAGTGTATGGTAAAATGACCACAAGAATCAATCAACTAACCAATTCGATCTGATTCGCGTTAGACTAAGAAAAGTCAATGACTCGAGATATTCGCAATCAACCGAACGCGACGAAATCGAATTGTATTTGACCATTTACGGTTCTATCCGATTTGAATTCGAGGAAAATTGATGCTCTGGTGAAACAAATCTGACTTTGCCCCAGCCTATACAGAATTGAAACCATGCTAGACGACATAGCTCAACACACTAA
The DNA here is from genome assembly GCA_030064385.1 of Melaleuca quinquenervia. Taxonomy (NCBI): domain Eukaryota; kingdom Viridiplantae; phylum Streptophyta; class Magnoliopsida; order Myrtales; family Myrtaceae; genus Melaleuca; species Melaleuca quinquenervia. The sequence continues at coordinate 23,919,877 of CM057719.1, read as the reverse complement.
ACCCGAAAAGACCATAATTAGGTCAGACATACAAGTTGGACCTACTTAAAAGAGGGGGATGCTAATCTTTCGTGGGAGAAAATCTTGAAATTTTTTTAAACATTTTAGCTTTTAAACGCGAGTGGTATTTCTTCTTTGTGATTTTAGTTGTTCTGGTTTCGAAGGTTTTTGTTACCTCTAGTGAATGACTTTAATCAAAGCAAACCATACATATCTTCAAGCTAAACAAATTGTATAGTTTGGAATCTATAAATTGCGTCCAAATAAGTTGGGTTACTCATTATGTTTATTGTGTTTTACACGATTTTGCTTTCATATGAATGGTGTAATATGTTGAGGTATGTTGCAATTTGAAAGATCTACCGCTAATAAGTGTTAAAATCGAATTTTAAAATCAAATTGCTATAAATTAAGATGCCGTCTGCTTACTCATAATAGAAAAGATAAATCATGTTGGTTCAAACCCATTCAAACATGTCCAAAACTCAAAAGATTAAAACCGAAATCGAAATCGAGATAAAGTGTTTAGATATGGGAGAATGGAAAACTAGTTATTACTCCAATTGATCTTGACTTAGTATCTGAAAAGAGACACCCCTAAATTTACTTGCTCAAAATGATCGAGATTAGAGTTGATCAACCCTTGAAATCTCATAAATCAAAATGCCCCACATCTAAATGAGATCCGCAGCTAAAACCAATCTATTTGGTAAGGAATCAGACTCGCTAGTTTCTCGCCTATATTCACAATTACAATGGGATTTAAAAGGGTCATAAATTTCCTAAAATAATCACCACTTTAAGCCTCATTTCTCGTTTAGTATTGCTTAGATTTTTTACGACCAGATTGTAGTTAAATTTTAAAATGTGATATTCAACGATTCCATAGACTTTTTTTTAAAGGAGATATACTATCTACAAGTGTGAATAATTAATCTTTTAGGCTCCATTTGTTTCACATAATTTTTTTCAAGAATACATTATCCTCGAGTATTTGGCTCGCTTACGAAGATGAGTCAAATGGAAAATCTATACTTGAATTCAAGAATATATGTCCTTGATTAAAAAATCAGAAAATTTATTTTTGGAGATATGACTATATATTCAAACCGAGATACGGAACTTTATGCTTGAACATAAAAACTCAACAGCTTAGTATTCAACACCAAGGCGTGAGTCCATTGAGCCCAAGCTTGGGACCTTGGTGCCCATGCCTGGATCTTCAATGCCTAAACTTAGGTCTGTCAAAGCCAAGCCCGGGCCATTGTCGCCTATGCTCAAATCCATTGGGGTTTAGGCTTGAAGCCACGATACTTGTGCCTAATGGCCTAGCACCGAGGCTCAGGTCAACATAGGCTGAGCACTAGATCCTAGTATCTTAGTATGGATCCCCAGTACACAAGTTTGAGTCGATAAAGGCCATGCACGGGCTCCTGGTGCCCACACTCAGGTCCATTGAGGTCGGGCCCGAGACCCACGTACTTGTGCCCCTATCCCCAGCACTTGAGTTGTGGTCCACCAAGGCTTGACTAGGACTCTAATGCCCATACTTGATTCCTCGACCGCTCATGCATAAGTTACTACTGCTAAATAATGCATATCTATTTAGAAAAATCAATTCAAAATTTTCATATCAAACGACGGATAATGTTTTCAACTTAATTTTTGGTTTCAATTAAATATATAAAAAAACATTACAATTTCTCTAGAAAATGAATTATTAAAAAATATATTTTTTAAAATATCATATTTTTCTCGAAAGAAATGATGAGCCCGTGAACCTCATATGACTGTAGCTATCGTTGGCACAGAGCATGGAGACGGCCTCCCCCCGTAGGCTTTAGACTTAATTTTAAGTTTTCGCAAACAGATTGGTCGCAATTGGCACGTGAGGAACAAAGATGAGATGAGTGGCAAAACTATTATATCATATCGCTACGGAGGCTACCTTCGTCATTGTGCGCTAATCTGCTCGGAGTTTAAAACCCGCGCGAACTCCCATCGCTGCCATATCAGAAAAAGAGAACCTTACATGCTGACGATGCAGGCCCGACGTACTCTCGCGCTGCTCCTCCACATTGTCCCCATCCTCGCCGCCGCTTCCCCCGACCCTACTCCCCACCCCAACGCCACCGACTTCATCCGCGCTAGCTGCGGCGAAACCCTCTACCCGGACGTCTGCTACAGCTCCCTTTCCACCTACGCCAGCTCCGTGCAGCAGAGCCCCGGCCAGCTCGCCCGTGCCGCCATATCCGTCAGCCTCGCAAGTGCCCAGAAGATGGCGGCCCACCTCGCCGACCTCTCGCGCCGCCGCGCCGCCGAGCCGGGGCCCGAGCCTCTGTACGCTTCCGCCGCGCTCCGTGACTGCCTCACCAACATGGGCGATGCGGTCGGCGAGATACGTGGCTCGCTGAAGCAGATGCGGCGGCTCGGGGACGTGGGCGGCGCGAGCCGGGAAGGGTTCAGGTTCCAGATCAGCAATGTGCAGACGTGGATGAGCGCCGCCCTGACGGACGAGGAGACGTGTACGGACGGGTTCGAGGACGTGCCGCTTGGGGCGATGAAGTCGGACGTCTGCGATCGGGCAGAGGAGGTGAAGAAGGTGACGAGCAACGCATTGGCGTTGGTGAACAGCTTTGCGAATAAGGAGGCACCATGAGCAAGCATAATTTCAGATAATGAAGATATTAAAGTAGTTCTTTCTCTTCCCCCATCATTTTGCATTTCCCCTCCTTTCGTTCACTTCTTGGATATGCATTTTATTTTAGGTTCCCAGATAATGTTTCATATTTTTCCTTTCCTAACCAAAATGGACATATATATATGAACTAGAAAATAATTCCCGTCATTTGGCAACTTTAAAGCCGATCAATTTACCAGTTATTAATTTTTGTAACGAGTTCGGTGTTAATCAAAAAGTTACTTATCCTACTCTGATTCAAGGGAGCCTAATTCATACGAAGTGGATCATTCAAAGACGCTTTCGTTCCCGGCCGGCGCTGACCAATTTTCGAATATGGATGTTTAGCATTCTGTGAGGCACGTGACGGCCTGTGCCTATGCTCTGTAGAAAGTGCAAGACTTAAAGAAGTCGTACGTGCAACATTTTTTGACATGGGCAGTCACAGAGGATTTTGAGAATCACTAATGTACATAAGTCCGCCAAATGCAAGAGTTACGTCCTTGTAGATGCCAATTCTCTGGCCGTTTTTCGGTAGCAATTTTGGATGACAGATGCGCACGCACGATTTGGCTTCATGACAATAGCAGTTTCTAGTTGAGCCTAGTCATGGATTTTTCAAGCAAGCAACGAATTATAAAAAAGAAAAGCCTAACGATCATGATCAACTTATCTATCGAACGACTTATGCGTAAATAGCTGTCGAGTCATTTGAGTCATGATCATACAGAATCACCAACATCTAACCCGAGATAGAAATGTAATTGACCTGCATAGGTTGAAGGCATTGTTTAAGTAATATATATTTAACTAGGTAAAAATGTAAGGGATGGATGCCTAAGATGTAAACAATTTCGTGTTATGTTTAGGTCAACAACCTAAGTTTCAGCTCATGTCCTACCTAATCCATGAGGTTAGTAGAGCATTTTATATAAAAATATGAGGAAAATGGTACAAATAGTTTTAAACATACTGCGCGTTTACTAAGTCAGTTCTAAACCTTAGTCCTAAACCCTTTAAAATATTGTCAATTGAGTTTTTCCGACAAATTTGTCTTGGGAAATGTTGCTTATATGTGTGAGACAAATTTGTCGGAATGACTATTTTGGTAAGATTTTAAAAGATTTAGGACATAATTGGCAAAATTTAAAGGTTTATAATTAAATTGACAAAAGTGGGATAGGTTTATGATTTTTTTGGACAAATTTCCCTAAAAATACGCACATTGAAAATTTGCTGCATTCTCTTCTCTAATTGTTCTCTTCCCACGGATGCTCTAACAAGTTAGAACTTTCCCAACCAAAACATGCTGATTGCAGGGGGCATTAATTCAAAATCGCATGTGTTTAGCATATGATTTTCTCTCCTCTCAAAGGTGGATTCATCGGTACGGCTCCCTCTATTCCGCCATAAAGACCGGCAGCTGATGCCATTCCTGTATCCTAAGGCAACTCGACTCCAGCACATGGCCAGAGATGAAGCACGACGAGTGATTTGGCAAATGAGATATATATAAAAACCTACTTAAACAGTGTCCTAGTCCTTTTTCACTTTAAACATCCTGGTCACTTGGAAATCTTGGAAATCATTCTCCGAGAATGAAATCATACGACGTCGTTAGGAGATCATGGTCCGAGGATGAGATAATCCTACTCAAAAAAAAAAAAAAAAATACGATCCATCCTTTACGCCCTTCATTAAGTTCGGGTTGTACATCACTACCATCTCGTGCATCTGCTGTGCGCCATGTTCTTCAATGATGATGTTCCTGGTTTAGGAATCTCTTGAAATGAGAAGACAAGCTGAACGTGGTAATGCTAGCACTACTACTAACCAGTTCATGAAATCGAGATCCTCCGAGCGACCAGGAGAAGATAAATTTATGTACTCGATGATTTTATTGACTATGAATGGTTTTTAAACAAGCGGGTCATACTCTAAACACTAATAAACACTTGCTACATCATTTGGATTTATATCAATAATTCACGCATGTGAACCACCTCCCCTCAGCCGAGGAAAGTGTACACTGCCAAAGCATATTCGGCATTCATCATGACAAATACTAATGATCAAGATGGGATTTTATCTAACTCTTTGGTGAAATTTAATGTCGGCTGTTTTAGGTAGAGAGACAGGGAAGAGGAATATTGGTTCGGTGGGACGTCTCTAATCTCTCGTGGGGTCAAATAAAAAAGGCAAGAGCAGCATCGCCATTCGAATAATACTTGGGGTTGTTGCCATTGCCATTGCCATTGGGTCCTTCACTCCGTTTAATTAACAAGTCAAGGACAAAAGAACACACTAATTATCATTTTCCGCTTCTGTTTCGCCGACCAAAGCAAGTGCCTATTTAAGGTAACGAGCGGTTGGAAATCGACGTGAGTGGAACGGGTATACACTCGGAACACAACTCTCGTGGTGGGAGAATCCAATCGATTCATGCACTCTGGAGCTTGTGATTCTGCTGAGGTTGTTAAATCCTCCATGGCTGGGCGATCAAGAATGATGAGCTCGAATCATGGATTTGAACCAGTGGATGAAGTCGCTCCCGGTTGATGCAAGGGGAGGAGATGAGTCGAACGCGATGTCCAATCACTGGACAACCTTCCAGCTACAGAGCTCAATCGCCAAGTGTGACATCTCTATCCAGGAAGGCCCATATCGGCGCATGAGACCGCCAAATCACGGATGGCCTACGGAATATGATTGACATTCAAGCTAAACATTGAATGAGTATTATTACATGGACGCATCGGAAGCATCATTTTGGCTTTTAGCGACGATCCAGATGCTTCACGTGAAGCGAATAGACGTGAGAGAGGAAGAGAGAGAGAGAGAGCGAGAGAGGCCAGTAGTTCACGCTAGACTTAGCAATCGTGGCTCAATTTGAGGGGGAAAGGTGCTTGAAAAGGTTCACGGGATGCAACTCGTTTGCCTCCTGAGGGGGCCCCCTGGATTTGTAGAGCCATGCCCTCCACTGGCAAGCTCTTATCTTCTCCAGCGCTTCATAATCTTAAGCGTGACAATAAACGAGAAACGATCCAAAATGGCCGACTAGTTTTTCCAGAATGACATGCCCTTTTTGAGGTTCTTGTTTGCGCTTGCCTGTTTTCTGGGTTGCCATTTTTTTTTCTTAAATTAGCCAAAAGAAAGAAGAAATATCGAAATTTTCTCTATTTAAGGTCAAATTAATCCTTTTAATTTACTTCATCTAAATAAGCAAGACATGATCAAGTAGATACCGGAGTTTGTCAGGTTACCATGATGTCCTCACCCTCTTGGAAAGAACTCACCTATTAAACCGTAGTCTTGAACTTCTCTCTCTCTCTCTCTCTCTCTCTCTCTCTCTCTCTCTCTCTCTCTCTCTCTCTCTCTCTCTCTCTCTCTCTCTCTCTCTCTCTCTCTTCGTGCGGATTATGGCGCTGGCACCAAGCGGATTTGAGCTCCTATGCCGGCATCAATGCATTTATCCCCAAAATTCTGCCGCCTCGAGTGGGATAATTTATCCGTCGTCATTGACCCTAGATCAGAGGTTGATGACAGTCGTCGAACTTGTGTTGAGAATCAACTATTACATATTGATTGGAGCGTGTGCACCGTGCACAGAGTAGAGTTTCGGTTGGTTTCGAAACAATGGTTTCCGATGCAATGAGTGGAATTTGATTCATCGTGACCACTGGATTTCAATTAAGCTGATGCGCTATTCGTTCAAAGAGACTATGTGAAAAGAATTGAGAGAGAGAGAGATAGAGAATCGAAGATGTTTTGCGTATTGAGGTGGAAATGGAAGATGGAAATAGGTGAGGCGCACATTATGGTCTTTCCTCTTGGGCCGGACATAGCCCTGGTCTTCTTGCTCACTTCGTCCTCTGTTGACTCTTGGGCCTGATCCTTTGCTGTCCAAAACCCAAATCACTATTGTTGTGATCGTGATGTCAGCACTGGCGGTGGATCGGCCCAATTCAGTTATAGTCAGAAGTTCTTATATCAACGCGAATATATTTCTATGCTAAAACGAATGGGAATTTGTGCATCAGATGTCAAAGTCAGGATACATTAGGATAGGCTAACATTATAGAATCTACATACACACACACACACACACAAACTAATTAATTGGGAAGATGGAGGAGGGATTTGAAAAAGTTTCCCTAGTTTGAGAAGGAGTTTCTTATAATAAACTTCTTTTGAGACGTGGGGATTACTGTTACAATAACAAGTAAATATACGCGTGAGTCAAGTATGATTGCAAAGTAAGGTTTAACTGGGATTTGTTCGGGTGCTATCGGAGCATTTGAAGCATTGGATACATGAAATGGAGTTGTGCAAGCCATAAGGAATAATTACACTCCCCACGATCTGGACGTTGAGATATACGAGGAATGATGTTGGCATTGGCATGTAACTGTAAACTGACCCCACATGTATGAGATTAATTGATACCATAAGATCCAACACCCAATAATCACCACTAATTTTTGTGGATGATTATGTTTCTCCTAATCTGGGACCGCACACCGTCTTGCATTATTAGGGAATTGTCATACTTGAAAGATGATGAAGCCCTCCGATTTAAATATGACATAGGTGGGACTAAGAAGCTCTTGGCCATGATTAATGGATCAGGTATACAGTAGCTGATTTAGATTGGCACATCGAAACCTTTCTATGTTATTTAAGTCTCGGAACCAATTGGCACGCCGGAATTATTTAATAGTTTCATTGAGTTTCTAGAATTCACAATTTCAACAAATGTGACGAAATGCAAATTAGAAGACAGTGCTATGACATTGCATGCTCCATTTAGCAAAATAAGTTATAGGTTGAACTTTGTCGCTTCCTCTTATGAGAGATATGCTAGATAAAATCAGTATTTCACAACCGGGGTGTTCGATAAATAACTAATCGTGCATGCGTAGTCAAACTCTTTGTTTTCCGGAATTTGCAATTACATTCGAGATGGATCTCGTGGTATAACCTAAGTTTTCCAAAAGGGATGATCTGAAGCTTCAAAACCCTCAGCCTTCTCTCGCCCCGATTTGGTTCTTCCTGTTCTGGTCGTCATGCTTGACATAAGTCACTTCACCTGGCTCTTCTGATCGACAAGCTATTGGACCCAACAATGTGATCTTAACCCCAATCTCTCTCGGAAAAAATGATTTTTCGAGCAGCAGCAAATAGGCAGAGAGCCAACCATATGCTAAACAATAAATAAATTCGAGAGGTGTCCCGAATGGCTTTCCAACCTTTCGATTGGACTAAAACCCTACAAGACTAAGCCTCCATATAGATTGAAATGTCTCGTTTTCGAAAAGCCAATCGATGGGACATCTAAGCCGGTCACGCAATGCCATGAGAGAGCCCCGCCCAACAAAGGGCTGAAACACGTTAGGCGCCCACCTCCACGCAAATTGCCGGTGGAGTTGCTCTTAAAGATGCCCTAATCAGAAGGTCCGAGTCGCACGAAGGGAACAAGAATTTGCCTTCCGATGAAAAAAGTTGATGAGATAATGCTAATAACGACAGTAATGGCCATGGCATTGAGGTCTTCCGGTGGGTCTCCGATTGAAGCGTTTTGAACTTTCAATTAAACCAAGTTGATGGAATGATCCCATCATCACGATGCTTGTGTGTCGCCATCACATCTCTCTTATTGATTTACTTTACGTGCATGTTGATGAAGCAGTCGACGTCGAAAAGAAAAGCAGGGCGACGAGACGGTTCATGAACCTGCCTAACACCACTGAGAATTCCCTCTTTGATCCTATGGTGCCATGCTTGAATCTCGACGTAAAGGAGCTTGAAAAGGCGCGATATGTAAGAGCAACATGTTCTTTGATGTATAGGAGTCAACCCAATTAATCGACACGATTTTCTTTTACAACTCAGGGGCACGAGTGTATAAACCCGACCATTTGGAGAACTGTGGCGCACCTTTCAAACCTCATGAATGAGTCAAGTTTAGAGCACCTGCATACATAGTTTATTTTCACGTAATTTTTGCAATTCGGACCGATGACCTAGGCCTTTTGAACTAGAATTGACATCTCTAAAGCTTTAAATGACAATCTCCCCATGTGTGGGCCTTGTGAAGCCCTAGGATTTGAGTTAGGCGGACGGCCATAGTGAAAAGTCGCGCATCCTCCTCCTTGTGAATTCAATTGATGCAATTTTTGGTGCCTTGAAAATCTCATTAGTTCATATTATATGACAAAAATATTTGAAAGGGAAAAATCACAATCTTTTTTGACACCATTGAGATCAGAAGGTCGAGATCAACATAAGAGATATTTTGAAATTTCGGTCATTGAACTAACACAACTCGTCCATCGTCAAAAGGCCTTTTAATCAATACAACCAACCATGCCACTCGAGCAAATTATCAAAAGAACTTGGCATAAGGTAACAAGATCAAAATTTTCAAGAATTTTTAGTAGAAAACGTGGTGTCTATAATTATAAGCATGAAAAAAAATTATCCTTGTAACGAAGTTTTCTTAAGTTTTATACTTTCTTTTCCATTGAAATTGATATACGACACTCAAGTGATTTGGTAGAAGCCAAACTCAAGCATTAGCATTCTTTTTGGAGTTTTTTCATGGAGCAACTAAAAGCACAAGCTCTAGGAGATCAAAATTGAGGTCTGATTTGAAACTCTTCACCTCCCATTCACTTGGGATTTTTTCCACTAAGGCTGAAACCTCATTTTTCTTTTTATGGAACCAATTTATTACATCAATCTTAATATCTCCCATATTAATTGGCATATATATTTTTTAATCTTTTCACTCCCTGATTAGCCTCCAACTAAACATGTGTTATGCGTAGAAAATGGCATTTGTAACATAAAATCTCATTTTCCTTGATGCTATGCATGTAAAATATTTCAGAATTGCTTTACCCAGTGAGAATCGAAAGCCATCGCATGTTGTTTCGACAAAACTCACCACTCTATATTGTGTCTCATTCTCTGAACTGAGCATTAATCATATTGTGAAGTATCCGTCATTACCTGGTAAATTATAATAAAAATACAAATAAAAACCTCTTTGAGCAAATGCATGCTGCACCTGTCTATCATTGCTCAAGAGAAAACCCATGAAGATCTCCGGGCTACATGAGCTAACGCTAATTATCTGTTACTTTCGTGTACCTTCCCAATCGAGCAAAGAACTAGTCGCAATATTCTGCTTCCAAAGATATTCAGACACCCTCGAGAAATCAAGTTGAAAATGTCAATGAATCTTTTCCTATCACAACCCTCAGGCAACCAGACACGTGTGAGGCTGCCGGCATGACACATGTCGGCTAGGGATAGCTGAGAGACAGAATTAAAACCATTTCCGTGACGCCACGTGTAAGGATGAGAACTTGATAATGCCCTCACGGTCACATTCGGGACGAGATCTGTTCATCCCAACCCAAAGAGGGGGCGATAAAGGAGATAACAACATCGTAATCAAGCCCAAAGCTTCACGAGATGATCATCGTCTCGCGTGTTCTTTGGGAGAAAAATGTGGTGACAAACTAGCTTCTGGGGAGAAGTTGCAACTACACTCATTAATGAAGGAAGATGAATTTGTGATTGATCGTGGATCACAATGGTATTACGTGTACGTGCAGCATTTAAGCAAAGGAAAACCGCATTAGATTTTAGGTAGTATCTGATTTTTCGCCATTATATTGGTTAGACTTGTCAAATTACAAGATTCCATCACTATCTCCTCGCGCGCGTATGTGGAGACCATGACACAATTACTTGCAAAGCCAACTACAACCTTAGGATGTATCTAAAAGTCAGGACCACATCTTGGTCACTGATTCCTCTCTAAACTTTGATTTATACTAGAGAAACACATTACAATAACAAAAGAAGAAAGAAAAATATTTTAGGCACTCATTGAGTAGCCCACGGAAATATTAAATCTTACGGCGATGCATGGGCAAGTTCTTACACGTTACCTTCTTCTTCTTTATTTTATCGTCTCATTTAAAGTTTTACAAACATTGTCATCTTAAGTTTTATTTTTTTTAGAGTTATGTCATTTATATCTTTTGAAAAAGTCAAAGTAACGTCTTCCATTATTCCGAAGGTTCTAAGAGAAAGCAAAAAATAGTTTTTAACACCCACAAGATTAGACTTTCTATAAATTTTGTTTAGATGATTTTTTTAGAGTTCTTTTTTTCTTTGAATATACTTTCTTGCCGGCAATAGATGTAATCAAAATCCGCTAAATCCATCTTGAAAACAGCAAAGTCAATGATACTGATAATAACCATGGATGCACCCAAGATGTACGAACGTGGTCAAATTTGATTACCTGTGGAACTTTTTCCTTGCTTTCGCATCCCATGAAGGTCTTATCATTTTAGTATGCCTCTATAGGGGGGAGGGGGGGGGGGGGGGGTATTACTTGCAACACTGTCCCCTTGAATACAAGGCTTGAAAACACATGCAATTCAAAATCAACACGTCTAATTATTGAAACCCACTTGCGCTCTTGGTTGACCCACAATTTTTCCAAGAAAATATGATGCTTTCGATGGGAAAAAATAATAATAAGATGCCTTTCTCAATTATGTAGGAGCAACGACAAAAATGCCAATTCCATATGTCATCCCTCACCCCTGCGCATTGCAATATAATATCTGCAATGTTATGTAAACCCAAGCATTTACCCTCCTCAACACGCACGGGAAATCTATGGTGGGGTTGACAGGGTTCCAAAACCAGTAGCCCGTTCAAACCCAAGAAAGCTACGTGGCATTCAAAACCAACCACGGACTCCTCCCGAAACAAGCCACCAAGATTCTCCTTTCACGTAAGTGTCACTGCATGGCCCAACACGTATTGGAAATCAAACCCTGATGCTTTCGAACCTCATGGTACCTACGTACACAACCCACGTACTATCGCCTATATAAGTCGAACCCCCAAAGATCCAATCTCACCATCTCTCTATTCATAAAGCAGACCATACTTCTTCCAAAAGCCCCGCCCTACCATTCCGCTTAAGCCTTCAATATGGAGAAGATGGTGCACAATCTCGTTCTCTGCGCCTGTCTTCTACTTTCTTCTTCATTCGGGTTTGTTGTTGTGCATGGTGCCCCCGTGGCATCATGCGCTCGAACCCCATTCCCCGAAACGTGCCACCAATTTATTGGCGCTGAGTTGCAGTCGGACCTCGACCAGACCGAGCTTTCTTTCCGTGACGTGGCCCTCAAGGTCACTACGAATGAAGCTCTACGAGCTCACGAGCTGGTGTCCTCCATGGACCCGAGCTCCTTTGATGAGAGAGCTAGGTTGGCCTGGTCCGACTGCGTCGAGCTCTATGAGGACACGGTGCAGTTGCTCAATCGCTCTGTAAGCTCGAAAAACCCCAGCGACTCTCAAACATGGCTAAGCGCTACAATCACAAACCACCAAACTTGCCAAGATGGGTTTAAGGAGTCCAATTTAGTATCTCACTTAGAATCCTTCCCTTTAATGTTGAGTAACTTCTCTAAGTTGCTTAGTAACTCTCTGGCAATAAATAAGGTCTCTTCTTCTTCTTCTTCTTCTTATTCGTCAACTAGGGTTTCGTCTAGTAAACAAGTCAAGGGTAGACGGTTGCTTGGCGATCATGAAAGGTTTCCATCGTGGGTTTCACCCTCCGATCGGAAGCTTCTTCAAACGACTGGAGCACCGGCCAAAGCTAACCTTGTTGTGGCAAAAGATGGCTCGGGGAACTATAAGTCTATTTCTGAGGCGGTGGCAGCCTCATCTAGTAAGAGAAGCGGGAGTTCAAGATTCGTTATATATGTTAAAGCAGGTGTATATAGCGAGAATGTGGTGGTTACTAGGTCCATGAAAAATCTGATGATTGTCGGAGACGGGATTGACGCTACTATTGTTACTGGCAATAAGAATGCTCAAGATGGTTCGACGACTTTCAAGTCCGCAACTTTTGGTAAGTTACATATTGTCAACCCCGATTATCTCACAGTTTTCGAAGTCAATCGCAATAGTCGAGTCAACTATATTGAAGATAAACTATTCAGGCAAAAAACTTTTTCAAATGGTTTCATTCCCTGTCTGTATGGATCTAGAAAGTTAAAAATAGAGGATATGTGTGTACATGAATATGTACAGTTGCTAAAACAATATTCTCGTTTATATATCGTTTTCACTGATTGAAAAATATTTTCAACTTACGTCTCTTTTAACATCACGCTCGAGAGCTACCTTCAACTCGCATGAATTCTCTCTCTATGCCTTTGGTTAATTATAATTTTCGTAGATACCCATATCAGCAAGTAGGAGTTATGGCCTCATAAAATGAGACAGCCTTGGACAACCGGATTTAACACCCAATCCCCGTCAGATAGTCGTTTCTTGTTGTTTTTAGTGCGACTAAAAATTATTCATCCCCATGTTTGATATCAAATGAAGAATTGCAATTATTTAACAATAATCGAAGAACGAACGGTAGAATTCAAAAACTCATTGTTTCAGAGGGAAACCATATGAGCCAACTTCATGTTATATATACTAGGGAAAGACAGAGACTCCAAAAAAGCGGATTCTAAGATTTGCCAGATGAACAACCTAGAATTGAAGGCGCATAACATATTCAAGAACCTTAACAAACCAAATGCTAGTTAAAGATAGATACATACATACAGTTTGTAGATAATACTTGTATTTTGCTCATTCAAAATAATGAGACCCTCTCCTCCAGCTGTCATGGGTGACGGATTCATAGCACGGGACATAACCTTCGAGAACACGGCTGGGCCGCAGAAACACCAAGCTGTGGCGCTCCGCTCCGGCTCAGATTTCTCGGTCTTCTACGGTTGCAGCTTCAAGGGTTATCAAGACACATTGTATGTCTACTCTCAACGCCAGTTTTACCGTGACTGCGACATCTACGGGACAGTAGACTTCATCTTTGGGGATGCCGTGGCCGTCCTCCAGAACTGCAACATCTACATAAGGAAACCGATGAGCAACCAGCAGAACACAGTCACGGCGCAAGGGAGGACCGACTCGAACGAGAACACAGGCATAGTTATACACAACTCTCGCGTCATGGCGTCCTCGGACATGAAGCCCGTGCAAGGCTCGTTCAAGAACTACCTCGGACGGCCATGGCAGAAGTATTCGAGGACTGTGTTCATGAAGACCTTCTTGGATGGCTTGATCGCCCCTCAGGGCTGGGCTCCATGGAGCGGTAGTTTCGCTTTGAGCACTCTTTATTATGGCGAGTACATGAACACCGGCGCTGGCGCGGGTACCGGTGGGAGAGTGAAATGGCCAGGGTATCACGCGGCGATGAGCACGACGGAGGCTGCAAAGTTCACGGTAGGGAACTTCTTAGCTGGAGACTCGTGGCTTCCAGCAACCGGAGTGCCGTTCTCAGCCGGGCTGTGAGATAGTGTATTAGTACTGATTTTCTTATACTGCAAAGGAACAGTTGGCATGTGTCAAATCTACGTGAAAATATGATATGGACATTCACCATCAAGTTGTGAAAATGTGGATCGCCTTGTACTTTTGCGTATGGTATTGCGTGAGTATCATGTAAAGGGAAGATGCTTTTGGTTGTATTAACTTTCTCAATCCCACGAAAACAAATGAAAGTACTCCAAATGGTGCACGCTCACGATGTGGCATTCTGTAAGGGATTTTCCCTTTTGTCCTCTTATAGTTTCTTTTATTTGAGTCATTTTTTTTAGGGTTAATGGCACTTTCACATTAAGATTCTAAACTTCAAGTTTGCATAGCTAGTTGGAGATTTAACAATTGCGTACTCAAAACTTAAAGTTGGCCATTTGGATTTCACTAACCGCTTGCAAAGTGCTCTGGATAATGGCTATTCACACAAAGCAAAGGTATGAACTTAACATGTCTATAGGACTTGAAAGGTGTTCATAGAACTCCAAAGTTGTATCTCCATGCTTATGTCCTGAATTATAAACAGGGAAAAAAGATTCTGAGACACAATGATCCATAATTAATACAAAAGACTCTTCTCTTATTATTAAGCTCATCACTATTTGATAGCGGAGAAAAATGTTTACATGAGCATCGTCGTCATACAGCTAGAGTTAAGAGATTATGTTATTGTAACTAATTAATTCTATATGTGTCTTGCTATCGGCGGCACTCATCTAGATGTTTTCTTATATCTTGGATCGCACGAGGAATCTTTCTGGTCAATTTTTCTTAATTATTTTGATTTCGCATCACTTTTTGAGAAAAATCTTCTCGTATATACAGAATCACTTGAAAGATCAAGTTATGCGAACAAGCCTCCTGTTACTTTTCCTGTTGGAAGATGTTTTAGCGGATAATGCAACTATTATATTAGATAAGTCGATTCATTGCTACTGTCATATGAAATTAATGGGGGTAAGAGCAAGGTGATGGTGATTGTGTGGGCACTGGAAGTCATTTTGATTCGCCCAAATTGACCCAGTATCCTTGGGGAACCAATATTTTGTATCTCGAGCATCGTGGGAACAGACGTGGTCAATAACATAAGAATGATACAACCCCTCTTCTGCTTGCTATCCAACTTTCCCAAAAGTTCAAATCGTCAAGACAAGGACCAACAATATATATACAGACATATCCCAACATTACGTTCTCTACATCTTAAGTTGGACGGAATTATTTCCCGAAAATCGCTGAGGTGTACTTATCGGACACTTCTATTATTAGATGTTACGGTCGAGAAACTTTTATTAGATACTTTAATTTGTTAAAGGATTGCGTATCATTTTTTCATGAATTTTACATTTTGTTTATATGGATGTGGTCATCCTGAATCTATTAACAGTCTTTGAAGTAGACATCCTAACGACTTTCAAAAGTTAAAAAGCGTCAACTTTCAACGCTAGGGTTTAAAGTCGTGAGGAGCACCTTCTTAACTCTGGATGCATGTCTTTTCTAATAACCTATCATACTTCTGCTTATGTTTCCTGACTTCTTTGAAATATGGTTAATTCATTTAAGAGCCGCCATAGATTCTGGACCCCTTACTTAACATCGCTCGACTCTGTCGGATGTCAAGTCATGGTCGACGGCCTCCACCATCCATACAATTTAATTCAGATCTACAATTGTAAGCATTGACTTTGCGAGCACTAAGGACTTGGACCAGCAACCGATAAGGACGAATTGGCTCGGCGGATTTCCTTACGTTCCACATATGCTTTGCGCATATCATTCTCAAATAATTTAAGCACGTCCACCTAACCGGGATAAGCTTCTGACGAAAGGATTGTGCTTGAAAATTGGAGGCACTTAATTCCAAAATTAGAGGCCCACGGTCCAATAATCGCTTCGTTCATACTTATCCTAAAACTGAATTAATTTATGTCCCAAATCTTGAACTGCCCCCAGATCGCATCCGCTTGAACAAGAAGTATTAAGAAACTATCAATGCCGCGACTGGCTGATAAGGAATTGGCGTCGGAAGTAAACTGTCTTCGCTGGCGTATTAAGGTTTCATGGTTTGGCCAACTTGACCATTCTTATTTCGTTAGAACATGTGTCGTCCCTGTAATCATTGCTCCGAGGAATAATATGGAATACTCAGAAAGAGTTGTAGCGCTCAAGAAATTATTTGCCTGGCTGTGGCTGCTATTGCTAGCAAGGAAAGGCCGGTGAATTTGAAGCCGAATGGCGAGATGTCTATGGGCTTTGAGGGGGTAATACGGGTTCGATTAAATATTAACGACCCGAACTGCCATTTGCCGCCAATGGCTCGTCAAGCCTCCGGGCGAATTCAAGAGAAGGAAAGGAAAATGCCGAACCGACTAACAAACAAAACAAGATACTGCGACCTCCTTCACGGTCGTTGCTTTTATCCCAAGCCTAGCACAGGTTCTGCAAGTCGGTCGCTCGGCCCTTGAGATATTCGAATGCAGGAAGGAAAACAAAGTTTGCACCGCCCGGCACTGAGTCACTGTTTTCCAATGGCAAAGAGGCAAGCCACGAAAGGAACAGAGAAATTGACCCCCTATCAACCTCATCAAACGCTTAAGGGGCCCATACAAAACCCCAAGCATCGTGTAGGAATTTCTGTCAGATAAACTCGACGTCGTACCTGCGACAGGACCACGCCAGCTTGCAGTTTGCCTAAAGGCAAATATTCATTTTCAGGTTCCCAAACGAATGTCTGAAGCACGCTGGAACTATGTAACAGCCAAAACTATGGCCCTTAAGTCTCATGGAAGAAAGACTTTGGCGCAACGGATTCAGTTTAATACACAGCTCGATCGGCATCCACTAGGGACGCCACTGTACTTTATGCAATATGACGGAATAGCACATATTATTTGGAGAACTTATTGTTAAAGAGGATAGGGAGATCGAGTTGTGCCTCTCGTGAGGTCTACCGTATGAAACAAACATGCAAAAGGTCCAGCAGGGTTACCATCTGTTTAGGTAACTCTCTCATATTCGTGGCCTCCTCTTCCTGTCGTTTAGTTAGCATGCCCATCAGGTGATGACAGTGGGAGCGGATCGGCCAGTAAATTCCTCCATCTTGGAGAGTTTGAGTGCGACAGCCACCTGCAACAAAGTACAAACATCAGCCCAAATAAATCTGAAAAAGCTTGGGTGAGGAACATGCAGGGCTACTCACCAGAGGAGCTAAAGCTTCTTGAGAATCTCTCCCAGTTTTTGAGGGATCCTTCTCGTATTGCTCAATGTAGAGACGAATTGTCGCCCCTTCTGAGCCAGTTCCTGAGAGGCGGAAAATCTGCAAAGTACATATAGGTCGAATCACTCTAAAAACCAATTACACTGTTTCATAATTTGCCCAAAATTCTGACATGACAATATGTTCTTCCACCTATACATTGAGTAAGATCAGAAATGATACAAATGCAAACAAGCATAAGTTAGAGTATTGACTACGCAACAATTAGACTAGTTCCACTACAGAAGATCTGAAACATTTATATTTCCATTAACTAACTTATTCCAACTAATGAAAAGAAATCACTGTATAATTAAAGAATCATAGTCTTGACTCTTCCTATGGTTAAAATACAAGCTAAAAATAAAACTACAGAACCATAGTTAAAACATAAATACAAGAGAATATTATGCCACAGAGTACCAGAAGAAGTATCATATAAAAAGACTGACAGAAAAATTGTCAAGAAATAGTCTTTGCAACTTTAGCATTGCTTAGATACTTGGGCATTAGCAAATCATATTGATGAACTTTCAACAAGAAGTTCAGTCAAGTTATATTAATCATGCTGAAGTTCTTTGTGGAGTAACCTTTGAACCAAAGCACAAAGATCTACTTACCAGGCGCGAGCCATCCTCAAACAAATATCGAATGCCCTGGTGCTTTGAAATGGAACCATCAACAGGATCTTTGTATTCAAACTCATCAGCATGAACAACATTTGATACATCTGAACATACTCCCTTGACAATCCTGTAAAAGCAAAGAATCGCAGACATTGTCTTACATCATTTTCCCACAAGTGTAAATTACTTTTGGTATACCAATAGAACAATGTTACTTCAGCCACAGTCCACCGTATGAAAAGGTTACATTTTGCAAATTCCAAAATCCAATAGTCAATCTTTGTGGTAACAACTTCACCTTCCAAGCCAAAAAATTGAAGGCAGGCCTATCATTCAATGTCTGTCTTGAACTGAAGGGCAGTCCCTTGGATATGAAGTGGGAACTTTGATCGGCCAAATTTTTCTATACTTGCAATATGTAGAGACTAGAGAGTAGTAAGTTTAACCTTTATCCTTCTGTTTCTCACACACATTAAGTTCTCACATATACTACGATAGATTATCAGTATCTAGTATTCTAGTTCTTTAAAATTTAAGAATAAGGCCATGAAAATGGAACTTTAGCTTCAATGGAAAACAGAGGTGCAAAAGCAGAACTGGAGCACGCGGGGATATCAAAAACCGCCATGATGCTAATTGCCTCACGACATTTGAGTGGCCAAAATTAACCATAGATTCCCCTGCTCAACTTAATCAAGAAGTTAGACCTTAAGGAAAAACCATGCAAATTAACGAAAATGAAGTGTGCATAAATCGCGTTAAACACAATACACAGAATCTTGCAATTAGAGCAGAATCTTACTCGTTCACTTCAGCAAGGGAAGATTCCAACTTGACCAAGTATGCCATTAGTTCCTTTGCCGCACCTGAGTCAACATTCTTCAAGAAAACAATGAAATTTTAGTATCTAGTAGACTAAATCTGATGGTTCAGAGGAGAGAATGGGAGGCATCACGAGTAATTGACATATGGATACCTCGTAATCATAACGAGTGTAATAGTGGCGACCATAAGTTGCCCAATGCTGGCGAACAATATCTTCAACTGATACAAGTTTTCCACCATGGATATTTTCCTTATTCTTATGGGCAAGGATGGAAAGCCATGCCAAAACAGCCCAGATACCGTCCTTTTCACGTATATGGTCCGAGCCTGTTCGCATATGCAATGGATTATGCAGCAAGGGCCAACAACAACAAACTTATTTCACTAGGTGGAGTAAACAATGTGATACTTCACCATGCTCACTTCACAAAAGCAGTGCATACTCCAAATAAAAATTGACCACTTTTATGAAGTGTGATACAATAAATACAAACCAGTTCCAAAACTTTCTTCCCCACACACTGAACATAATCCAGCATCCATTAAGTTACCAAAGAATTTCCAGCCAGTTGGAACCTGGAACCAGCAATAGAAGGAAAAAACTGTAAAAATCTCTTCTGCTGGTGCCAAAGAACAAATAGCTATTTGAGATCTTTTACATGAGTACCTCAAAAAATTTCAAATTTAAATGTTTAGCAACAACATCTAGGGCAGCTGATGTCGGCATGCTCCTACAGGTATAAAATACGAAAACACAAATCAATGTAAGTACAAACAGATCCAGAAGAGGTGAACACTCAGATTAATTAGAAGATACATTGAGCTTATGGTGACATTTAAGGCAACGGTCCAGAAAGAAATACTCTTTGCAGATACACTTAGAAGGGTAGACGGACATTCTGGATAATGCAGACACTAATGCCTAATAAACTGCATGTATGCACGACCTACTGCACAAAATTTTATTTTTCCATTAAGTGATTATCAAACAATGCTCCCAAATCCAATGGGTTAATGAAGAAATATTTTGTCAGCTAACAACTATACCAACATAGTTTGACCCTGCACACACAATCAGAGCAAGCGATCAAGCAATAGTTAGATCAACGCCGAATTTGAAGTCACAGACCCTTCCATAAACCATAAGCCAAACTCTTTGGATCATCCAAGTTGCTTTGTTCCACACATGTTCCTAGCTTTAGCAAAAGTATATGGGAATCTTGCAGTTTGTCTGGCATCGAACAGAAAAACAGAAGCTAGATATTTTGGCATCTTGTTGTCATGAGATTCTGCCTGAGAAGGCCCATACACCTCCATGCCCAATGTCCAGGCAAAATATGTAATTGATTGTCCAAAAGTAAGTTTCCTTTATGTCTTCTAGGACTTCCAAAAAATGGCCTTTCTTAGAATGAACATTTTATGCCATTAAATGAAATATCTGATAATCTAGTCATCGTGTTACATCGTACCTGAAGATCTTACAACTCTTTAGTATATAAGTCATAGAGAAAACATTTTGTAGTGGCACTTTGACAACAGCTATAACATGGGTGAATTGTATATCTCCAAGATCATTAATTCTGTCACTTGAATAAATCCATGACCTTAGCAGTTTATTAATACATAGGAACTTACATCAAGTCAGAACCAACGATAGAAGAAGAAAAAATCATGAAAAATGCTTGCATGCATATATACTGAAGACAGCTAAGTGTTAAAACACCTGGCTACTCCCTTTAGGCCACCGGAGAAGTAGGGTATTGCTTCAACAGCATTGGCAGCAATAATAGCAACAGAATCCGACGGAGTAACAAAGAACCTATGACAAAGGTTGCACAAATTAAAGTTCAAAGAAAATAGTAATATACCAAAAGAGAATCTCATGAAATAAGCCAACGCTACCTTTTCCCGAGAATCATATTACGATCAGCATCACCATCAGCTGCAGCACCAAATTCCGGTGGCTCATCCTGAGGACTTGACTTGCCCAAACCCATCCGTGCTACCAGCTCCTTTGCATATGTCAAATTTGGATCTGGGTGACCTCCTCCAAAATCCTCCTGTACACATTAAACCAAGTCTTAACTTTTGAGATTTGCACAATCCAATGAGTCACACTGTGGGAAACATGCATCAAGACCTTAGGCGTGCAGTTCAGTAATGAGCTCTCTTGTGCGCCAAGCTCTTCCACAAATATGCGGTTGGCATATGCTCCAGCAACTCCATGGAGAGCATCGTAGCTTTACAAAAAAAAAAAAAGAACATAGGAATACATATCCCTCAAATAAATGAGCATTTAAGGCAATAATCAAGAGACGAGAAATTGAAGCTTGTCAACCTACCAGAAAGTAAAATTTGGAGACGTAAGCAGCTTTCGGATTGCCTGGAAGTCAAAAATTGACCTAGCTCATCAAACAAGAAAAGAAGATCAAGTGTCAATCATATGAATAAAAGATGCATAAAAGACAAGGAAAAGAAGCTTTAAGATTCTCTTTCATGAAAAGAAGCTTAAAGATTCTCTTTCGTTAGCAACTATATTAGACTTACACACATTAACAGAGATATCATCGTAGGAACTATCAGGGTAGAAGACTTCCAGATATCGAAGTAAATTACATTTTCCATGCCCTAGTTCCACAAGTTTATATCTGATTCTAAGCTTTCAACTAAATCTATAAACAAGTTAATTCCACTCTTCTTTCAGCCAAAGAAAAACTACCGTACCAATAGTTAACAAGCACAGAATATTACATGGAGAACCATGATGAATTTCAAGTTACTACTAGAACCAAACCAGTTGTTTAGACCAGTGTAGTAAAAGGCACACTTGAGGCACTAGGTCCCAAAAACGACCAAATCGAGAGGTGGAAAAGCAAAGCCCTTCATAATATCACCTTGTACATTGAATAAGGTTTCCCTCTCACAACTTTAAGGTACCATGTGACGCATGCAAATACTTTTTAAGCCAAAGCTAATTGGAAGGCGCTCATGATATAAACAACAAATTTTCCAGCTTGTGAACAACTGATAACCATGAGTGCAATTTTCATTGTACTATAATCTTTTTTGTAGTTCTCAAACAATGCCTCTCAACTTGATGCACAATGCACCATAACAGTATGCAATTTGTTCATCATAGAAAACAATTGCCAAATGAGGAAAGCACTATGCATAGTTCAAAAAGAGTCCCATGCATGTCTGTAATAAATTGAAAACAAATTATGTACCACATGAGCCTACCCTCATGATTATTATAAACCATCATCACGAGATTGGTGGTGACAAGAAAAAAATCATAACGTGCTTAGTACTTATAGAAAAGATTTCTACAAACAAGAATAAGTCACACGCAAGGAAGCTTACTTCATTAGTTTAACATAGTCGCTGGCTGAATCAAAAACCTCAACATCAAATTGACCCGCTGGCCCCATAAAGCTTGTGACACCAATTGCAGCAATATCCACCTAACAATGCATATTAGGAAACAATGACAAACAAAAATGACTAAGGACAAAGATTTTTAGTAAGAGAAAGAAGGAAATGCCAAACTTGCAGCCTGGTAAGTCTTACTTCAGGGAGATTTTCTGCAATTAGATATTCTTTTATTGTTTTTGTATTTTCGTAGATCTTATCAGTGATCGCCTCAGGAGCAGGTCCACCATTTTCCATATTATACTTGATTCCAAAATCCTGCACAAAAAAGCGGGAGATAGATTTATCCACCAAGTGTAATAGGAATAAATGCGGATTGGTCTTTTTTTGTGTTCAGTCTCCTTTGAATGTCTCATCAGCCAGCATTTATAAATGAGTATAGTGCATCTCGAAAAATGCCTACTAAATCTAATTATTGAACAACATTTTAGATAAATTTTTTATAGATAACTTATCCAAATTCCTTGCCACATAAACTTATCCAAATATCTGACCACATTTTAATTCATTGACTAGATAACTTTTCTGCGGCTATATAATCTCTTTGGGGCCAAAATTTGAAGACAAAATCACATTGCTTACATGACCAACAAAACTCCTTATAACCAAGAAATTGACGCATTTCACGCAGGGAACAAAACAAACATATAGTGAAAGCCCCAGCCGCAACAGATGAGCTAGCATTTGAACAGCTAGAAAGAGCTCGTTAAAATAAATAAGAATAACCACAATAGGAAGATAAACAACAGGGGTCAACAAGTGAAGCTACTAAAGAATAATATACAATGTGATGGCATTACTATTATTTATATAAGCCAATATATGGACTATAGAGCTATGATGGCCTTGTCATTCAGGTTCACTCCCGCATATAAAAAGTATATAGGAACGCTGCTTCACGAATGCTATACCATATTAGAAGCAGTTTACTCTATCAGATATTTTAAGCCTGGCATTCCTTTACATCCAGAAGCCATATTAGGCATCAGGATTTTCCAACATCATTAACCTGGTCCAACCTCTCCAATCATAAAATCTTGTCAACATCATCCTAGAACCCCAATAACTTACATGGTAGTGCCACCACAGAATCGATATTTGATATCACTATAAGAGTGTGTTCCTTATAATGGTTCAGTCAAGACACGAATTGAAGTCATAACAACAGTGGGGAAAACACTGAGTACTCTTGATAAATGCTGGCTATTCCAAATTTCGTTTTTAACAAATGCCAAGAACCTTAAAGCATAGATCTCCTCCCACCCCAATCCAATCTCAACAACCAGGAAGCTGTAAGGAATAAGAATTTGCATCAGAACATAACTAGGTTTGATCATACCCAACAGAAGTCCTCGATTTTTTTTATTTAATGGAAAGTATGAACTCTCAATAGTCTCATGAAATAAAATCCCGGTTTCTCCTTCACAAGGAAGAAAATCTAAATGATTTAGCTCTCACCGACCTCGTGGGGACCACCAGGGTTATGACTTGCTGTCAGAATAAATGCTCCTGTAGCCTTGGACCCCTGATGATGGATTGTGTACGTATTTTGTTAGAAAGCACTTCATATCTAGATGATATTGGTGCATTATATTGCATAATCAAAGAGTTATACAATTGGATGCCACCACAGAGAAAAAAGATAGCTTACATCATGCCCGACTCTTTCACGGATCACACCTGACACAGCAGGAGTGGAAAGCAATCCATTCTGACCTACCCAGACACGCCTTACTCCGTTCGCAGCTGCCATCTTTATTATTATCTATAATTCCAGTAAACATATAGGAAGAAAGTTAGTTGACACAAGGATATCTGATATAAGAAAAGAACTAGAATATGCTACAAGTTAGGTGAAAGGAAAGTTCTGTCACGAAAAGTGCATGCTCTAAGACAATTGTATAAGCAAGATATGAATGTAAAACACAAGATGTGGATGTAACCACATCAAACAAATGAGTGAGTAAGAAGAAGCACAATGACAAGAAGTAATAGGCAGAATAGAAAAAGAGTGTCTAGTAAAGATCGGAAGTGCCGACCTAAAACTGGAGTATAATTTTAAACATGAGAAGGGCCTTTAGGGAATCTTTGTTGCACGTAAACCATACTAGGAAAATAACAGCTATTACAATTACATTATGGGCTATACAATAGCCCTTATAGCTTTGGCTGTAATGGAGATTCCAAGCTAATAACTGATGATGCCACTAAACAACCGAAAACATGATAAACCTAAAATCAACCTGTAATTTAGCTGATATAATTGCAGCCAGACACACCAAAACCATTCTGGCTTGATTAGCTAATATTAAGCTACTAGCCAAATCTCAAACGTGTTCCTTCCAACCAACCATGTAATCATATTCGCAATAAGCTCATAGGCAAGTTCATTACGGCAATAAATCAAGTCATCGTCGCCCATCTGATAAACTAAGCAATAGATGTAGAGGAAAATAACACACCTGGATAGCATCTTTAGAGTAATAGCGGCCATCACCAGAAACAACAAGAGTAGCACCTGCAAAGAAGAAATGTAAGTTCAATAAACTTTGTACTTCACCTGGAAACAAGTTAACAAGGTCAGTTGTTTCGTGCATGATCAATAACTACATGATATAATACAAGTCAATCATTAACTCGAGACGCTCCGAGCAACAGAATTCCACAACTTCTAAGTTTTGAACTTTGCCTAGACTAAATTATTTTGCCACAAAGATCTGCATGTAACTTGTGCAGTGACATACACTTTCTGCTACAAGACAGCTCAGCATCATAGCATTAGTGATATGATGTTTCTATCACACACATGCAACAGAGAAATGTGGAACTGGTCACTACACATTCAGGGCTGGGGGAGAGACACTATCCCGGAAAACCGAATGAGCAAACCAATGCACCATAATAGAGAAGGGAATTCCTCATTCACGAGCCATGAAATAAGTTCACACCTTATGCATCATAAACAAGCAAATGCAGAAGTGATATTCCGGAAAGGACAACAAAATCTAGTATTTCTGCAACTATGATTCACATGCTCTAGGACAGCTCACCAGATAAATATGCCCCCTAAAGTTGAATTCTTAGTCTGCAGTGGAATGCTTCTAAAAATGTATGCATCTGTATCTTTCCCTTCAAAAAATGACTCCTTACATCTCTTAGCAAACTTGTTATTCCTAAGTTAGGATCAATATTGTATCGGATGTGGAAAGAGCTTTTGTTTCTATTCTGACAACTACACTCATGATTAGGATTTCTTTGAGGCATTTACGCTTATGTGATATATTCAAGAGCATAACTCGGGGTGATTCTCCAATACTTCTCAATCAGAGAACTTCAGGCAAGCTGCAGCTTCGAGAGGCTCTCATTTAAGATAACAAATTAAATGAGCGTAAGACCCTCAGAAATAATGATGCAAGGCAAGTAACTTCTTTGGAAACCCGAGTTGAAAAAGTAAGTACCGAGGCATAATCGTCTCTTAATTCACTTCATATGGGAGGGTGCTCATACCTTGGACTTTCTCAGCTGAAAGGGCATAAAACGTTGATTGCACAAAATTTTGCAAGTAATGGGGCTGCACAAAAACTTTCACCTGGAATAGGCAAACCAAAGTCAAATTACAAAGACAAATAGATTATAAGAAAACTTCAAAATCCTCATAGGTTTTCTTCTGACTTTAATGACATTCTGTGGCATTTAGTGACACTTCTGCAAGAGCAACATAATTTAAATTTTAAAGTGTCTTGCAGATTAAAAATAAACAGGAACTTAAATACAACATGCATTCACAAAGTCCTTCACCTGCACATGCACATGCTAACAAAGAGAAGACAGTGATATGCACACGTATCTAGCCTGTAACCAAATTTAACATTGTCGACAATAAGCATTGATAAGTCTCTTGAATAAGCAAAAACTCATACATTAACAAACAGAGGAAATGCAGACCTATTCAACTAGTCAAAGGTACACAACAACATTAGATAAAGGAGGGAAGCAAGATAGGAACAAAAGAGGAAGAAAAATAAGCCTAGGGAATATGCATCCTAGTAGATATCGCAAGAGCATATCCAAAGAAATGCAGGCAATGATAGGAAACTTTGTCCACAGAACAAACTGCCCCTCAAGGACTATCCAACCAAAAAGAAACCTACACCTTGTAAGAACTTAAGCAGTATTTGTGAGCTCCAGAAAGCCTAACGTGCCAAAAAGGGAGGTTCAAATGATATCACCTTCGATGGAACCAGGTTAAATGCAATTTCCATGCACATGCTCATTTGATGCAGGATAAAGTCTCTGCCCAGAAATCCGGGATCCCTCGAAGTCATCTATAGAAAACAGCGCAGTGTCCGACCTTTGGCACTAAACTCTTCATTGTCAAGCAATCACATTCAACTAAATGTTTGTTTGTTCAGGCCAAGTCCCCAAGTATATGCACTAAGACTTCAATCTGGCATTCAAGAAACATCTAATTCCCTCGACCTCAGTACGCTGCCCAACTGCAAGGGAGACCAACATAAACATGTCCGCTTAAAGCTCGACCCACGATCCGTGGCACTGATCAAACAAAACTCGCTCTTGCGCAACAGCTCGGTCCAGAGCTAAAAGCGCATCGAATCCGCCGACATAATCCATGGCACTGATCAAACAAGACTCGCTCTTGCGCAAAAGCTCGGTCCAGAGCTAAAAGCGCATCGAATCCGACGACATAATCCGAAAAAACGATTGGACAACGTTGACGACGCAAAAATAGATCGCGGGGATATATCACTGCCAGCTACACGAATCGCACAAGAACATGAACGAGCTGAATCGCATGCTCATGGGCAAACAGAGCGACCTGATCCAGCAGAAAATCGGAACCGAGAACTCAGAAAACAGAGAGAGAAGAGGAAAAAGGGGGAAGAACCTTCTTGCGGAGACCAGAAGTTCCAGGCTTCTGGCCATCGAAGGGCGCGGTCTCCACTCGCGACACGTTGAACATCACCATTTTCCGGAAAATTGCTTCCACAATCAGGAAAACCAGAGAGGAATGAGCGCACGAACGAGATAACTCGCAGTAGAGAGAGAGAGCTCAGGCGTGGATATTGACGGTGCAGAGGAAAGGTGGTGACGACGGGAGAAAGCGAAACGAAGTTCGAATTTCTTGTTTGCAAATCCTAGTTTTATTTATTCATAATATATATATAGTTCCTTTATTTATTTTTTAAACTCTTTTTTTTTTCCTGGATCTGAGAGTTACGGAACGATTCCCACGGCAGATCTTGAGAAAAAGCCCGAGGCACGAGCGGATGAGAGGATCCATCGGCCGGTTGGTTCATAAATATAGAAAAATAAAATAAGATGATTAACACATATATATAATAGTATTTGTATATATTTTTTATTCCAAGGGAATATCCGTTTTTTTATCCTTCTCCTTTTCCCCCCTTTTTATCCATCCTTTTTCTCCTTTCCTAAAGATATTCGATTCATGCACAGAAGATATTGTTATTTCTGAAGATAATATATAAATTCAAGTGATTTTTTAAACTAAAAATAGGGCGAATATTGTCGTTTCTTATTTTATATATATATATATAATTACTGCCTCTTGACGTAAAACAATCCTCTATAAAAGTTCTATAGTAGATCTATGGATATGGCCTACCTTAATTTTAGATGGGGACTATTCTACAATCTAGGCCAACAACCTTCATTAATTAATTTGGTGCCATTTCTATTTCAATCTAAATGTGCAATTGCTTTTTCCTCAAAAGAGAGAAAGTTATTTACAAAATGAACTTTTGTAGCTTTTAAGATTCTTTCTAGACAAATTCTTTACTTCTCCTGGTTGGCAAAATAAATCGGATGCTCTAGAGAATGATAATGGAGATTGATTAGTGTCTGACCAATAGGAATTGAAATGCAACCTAACGATTTTGAAGTCTCGAGTTCGTCGCGAGTTTCGAATTTGGCTAAGCTGGTCGTCAAGGAAGACATCCGCGGTGCACCCTGTGATGTGATATGACATCTTACAAAGCATTGAGGTCAGATGGTTATTACACGCATTTTTTTTAACAACAATGGTATTTGGTTGTTCATCTTATTTTTCGAGTGTTTGAGAATTGTGTTAGGGATAATATTGATAAAAAGGGGAAATAACATAAAATAGTCCATGAATTTTGGCTAAATGTATAATCTAATCTCTGAACTTTTAATTTGACACAAATGGTGTCTAAACTTTAACTCAATGTGCAATCTAATTTGTGGATTTTCAATTTGTTCAATATAATTCTTGAACTTTCAATAAATATTTAGATTAGTCCTTAAATAATTTGAAAATGTTCAATGTAGTCATTCTGTTAAATTTAAGTTCAAGAACCATATTGAATATTTTCAAATAATTCAGTAACTAATTTGAATATGTACAAAAAGTACAAATATCACATTAAACAAATTGAAAGTTCGGAGACCAGATTGCGCATTGGGCTAAAGTTTAAGGACCATCTATGTCAAATTGAAAGTACATAAACTGGATTATACATTCGGCCAAAATTTTGGGACCATTTGTATAATTATCCCTTAATAAAACTGTATGAATACGGATTCCATAAGTGAAATAGCCATAATCAATTTACTACTTTAGACCAATTAGTTATCACGAATAGTGTTCGTGAACAGATTAAAGGAAGTGCTTCCATAACTAGTCTCGCATGATCAAGCCAATTCTATATGTTATTATCACACGAGGCAGTTCACACTATGAGCAAACTTTAAGGAAAACAGGGATACATGGTCCTCAAAACTGACCTTGAGAAGGAGTATGGCCTACTTAAGTGGTCTTTTATTGAGGAGACTCTTTACATGTCAGGTGTCTTAGGTTCTATGATTCGTTTAGTTATAAGAAAATTTTCATCATGCTATCATCCTTGTGGGGTTTATGGAAAGGAGAGATTATGGAAAAATTATTTCGAATGAGGGGAATATAACAAGGAGATCCTATTTGACCATACTTTTTATTTTATGCATGGAAATGCGATCTCACCTTATCAATGATACTGTAAATTCAAAAATGGTGGCTTTGTTTTCAAAGGAGTGGACCATGAATTTATCATCTAATGTTTGTTGGTGATCTACTACTAATGGCAGAGGCTTCAAGAGATCAAATGGATGTCATTCATGAAATGTTTAGGTGAGCTTTGCAGCAGATCAGTACAGATTGTCGGCAAAGCTGCGATTATAATTCTTTGCTAAAGAATACTTTTTGGAGTTAAAACGTAATTTGAGGAAGATTTCTAATTTTGGTGCATGTGCAGAGTAAGCAAAAATTTGCGAATGCCAGTGATTAAGGGAAGAACTCCTTTGAGGCATTTGTGACCAGAAATAGTGGATGGAAATCAGAAAACTTGTCAATGGCAAGTCGAATTACTTTAGGTCAGTTCGTAGTTATATTTATCCCAATTTATCAAATGCAATGCACTAAATTTCCAACTCAAGTTTGCCGAGAGATTGAAAAGAATTGGTGTGCTTTCATATGGGGTGACACAAGTCACAAATGCCGGATTCACCTCTTGGATTGGGAGTCCATCTGCAAACTCTAATAAATGTGGTGATCTTAGTTTTAGATATCTTGAACTGACTAATCAAAAATCTTATGATGAACCTAGCACAGGACTTCAATAGTCAACCCAATAATCTATAGGTACAAGTTCTATTTGCCAAATAATGTTTGGAAAGAGTCAATGTTCATGCTAAATTTGGTGACGAGATCTTATGGAAGGCAATTTTGAATGTATTTCCAGCCTTACAAGAAGGAGCTCTATGGAGTTTGGAAAATGGCAAACATGTTAGGCTTTGGACATTTAGATGGATTCTAGGTGTGGAGTCGCCCTTTTAGCATTGTTAGGACGCAATCGTCTCCTTCGGAGATGGATTGGAAAAGTTTTGCGATTAAGTGTTGAATGGAAATTTGAATTTTTGGAAATTCTAGAGAACCAAAAAAATGTGATATTTCAAATTCGTGATGTCAAACCTTCTTTAGCCTCTAATAGGGAAGATGCACTTTTGCATGAGGGTACTAGCGGTGGGTCTTTTTCTGTTAGGTTAGCGTACCTAGTAATTAACGGGGCAGACGACAACAATATGATAGTTGGTAATATACTATTTGTAATCCGCAGGGAATTCAACGTATTGGAACTTTCTTTTGCCCAGCTACTTATAAGGAATGAATAGAAGACATCTTGCAACTTGGGAGGAAATCTGTATTGCTTAATCAGAAAAATTGCACAAAGCAAAGAAAATGATGCAAGAGTTTACACGGGTTCATCTAGAATAGGATTACGTCTTACAAAAGATATCACTATGATTTTATAGTTGCACAATACACAACAATGATATCTCGTATGAGCAAAATATATAGAACTTGTAAATAGGCCCAAAACCTAAGTTCATCCTAATCCCCCTGATCCCACAACAAATGGACCAATTTAACCATAACCTAAGCTCGATATTGTTTCGAGGTTGCTTCCCTCGAGCCCCCATTAGCTTATCGACGAGTGGGGCGGCCCGGTCAGCGAAACTCCCATCATTTTATGCATAAGGATTACAATTCGTCGGTTCATACTTTGATTTTCCTAAACTCATGTGGGCATACCCAACGTGACAAAAAATGATCCCCGAAATATTCACTAACTCCAATAAAGTCTCATGCAAAAACAACTTTACATGTTCTAAGGATTGTCCATTTCTTCGCAAGGTATGCCTTGAGTTTGTCCTACAACAGTATTTAGAAGAATTCTTCTCATTGAATTTGTCTTAATAATTGAATTCAGATCTCACTCGTAAACAGAGATTGAATTTTCATGATGATTGAAGCATAATATTTGGAGTTGGTCTATGCTTCTTTTGGCAATGAAGAAATAAGTTACTTTTACGAGACTAATATATTTTCCCTTAGAATTCGATACAAGTAATTCGTTTATACACAAGGGAAATCATTAAGAGTTTATCTGTAAATAAATCAATGTTAAGTGGATCAAGCACTGTTCCGATTTGGTCCACCTTTCAGGTGGATTAAAGAATATCGGTGGGGTCTCTAAATGCAATATGGGACTTACGATTGCCGGAATTTATTCAGAAATAAAGGGGGTCAATGGCTCGGTGGTTGTGCTAAATATTCCCAAAAGAAATAAATAACATAGAGACATTTTCCTAAATATAATTATATAAAATAATTAGTCAATGAAGAACGTATCATTATCAACAATAAATTATGTCTAAATAAGTCTGTGGACGATGTCATTTTTTTCATTCGTTACTTCATTTTTAGAAGTGATATAAATGATTATTTTAAGAATTTTTTTTAAATCATCCATTTTCCGTGAAACAAATGAAGTCTTAATAATGCAAGCTACTTCAACACAAATGGCCTCACCAAAAGTACTGATTCTTAGATAGGATGCCTCTTGAAGAACCTAATGGCATGCACTTCGCTGTGTTCTTCAATTATGAACTCAAACCCACAAGTTTCCTATAATAGAATAGTAGAGTGGAGAAGGAAAAAAAGAGTCATGGTTTTAGTCACGGTATTAATTTTTGTGACGCAAAAACTAACCTGGGGATAAATGTCACATAATATTTTGATTTAAAAATTTTTATTGATATTAACCATGATGGTAACCGTTCCTTTTCTTTTTAATTGTCTTTTTTGTTCTCTAAAATAAAATACGTAAGTTTGCAATAATTAAAATGTAAATATCAATCATAACAAATATGGCTAGAACATATACTATGTTTTTACGTGTAAAATGACCCCCAAACTTGTTACTAATAATAACCAATCACATTACATAATTTATTGAACGATCAATTGAAAAGTTGAGCTCGGACTCATAAAATACTTAATAGTAATGGGTTCAAATCAAGCTTCGAGTTTTCAATCATTGGATCCAATAGAGTCAAGTCAAACATCGAACCATGCCAACTTTGCTCGACTCAATAAACATAGAACGAGGTTAGAATTGAATAGAGAAGTATAGATGCCGATCAACTTATATTGCAAGGAAATAGGCCCACCTAAACATACACCAACTTACTAATGTGTCATTCTAAAATCTCTAAGGCAAAAACAATAACAATGATCAATAAATTTTAATCTAACATACAATACCATTTATATATTTATAAATTATTAGATACAATTTAGAAGCTTTAATGTTATTATTAAAAATTTAACTTAATAAAAGTAAACCATAACTTTTTAAAATAAATTTGATGTATTTGAAAACATTCAATATTATCTTTAAATTTGAATCAATGAAAGAATAACATGAGTTATAAATATTTACTATAAGTTTAAATACACCATTAAACGAAATCAGAACGGCCAAATTCTTCAACTCGCGGCTAATTTGATCTGTTCATAAAGAAGAAAGATCGAGACTGGTGGCCAATTCTAGACCGTCCCTCGTCAGAAGCTCCAATTCCCTTGCGAAAATGAAACGAGAGAGAGAGAGAGAGAGAGAGAGAGAGAGAGAGAGAGGGGCAAAAAGCGAAGACTAAAGGAAGAGAACCCGAAGAAGAGCTGTCGTGCGCTCGTCTGCCCACTACAAGAAATGGAAGGAGAGAGAGAGAGGAGGGGGGGAGGATTAGATAAGGGAAAGAGGCCCGAAAAAGCCTTCATTGCCGGGGGGGTGGGGGTGATACAATGTACATTCCAATTATAATTCACAAAGAAGCTTCCTTCCTAAGATGATCATCACTCGCCTGACAGCACTCACCACATTAAATCAAATCAAATTAGACCATTAAAGAAAGAGAGAGGGACAGAGAGAAGGCCTAAAGCTAGATAATAAGTAGAAAATAAGAAAAGGGCAAAAAAAAAGGTTATCAGCACAGCTCACAGGTCTAACTAAAGTCATACACCTAACAAG
Source organism: Melaleuca quinquenervia (assembly GCA_030064385.1). Classification (NCBI taxonomy): domain Eukaryota; kingdom Viridiplantae; phylum Streptophyta; class Magnoliopsida; order Myrtales; family Myrtaceae; genus Melaleuca; species Melaleuca quinquenervia. Next base: position 23,886,709 of record CM057719.1, on the reverse strand, counting down.
AGTAAGAAAAGAAAAGAAAAGACCCAAAAAAAAAAAAAAAAGAAACTAATCTTCTCTTGCTTTCCATCCATCCGGCGGCTCGGCTCACGCCCCGACCGGCGCAACAGCCGGCTTCACCTTCGGCGGCCTCCCCCTGCCCCTCTTGACTCCTCCGGCAGCCGAGGCCGGGGCCGATGCGGCAGCCGGCTTGTCCTTCTTCGGAGGACGGCCTCTCTTCCTCCCGCTGGCCGCCGAGGCCGTGGCCGTGCTCTTCGGCGCAGGAGGGGGCGCGTTGGGGTCCTTCGGCTTCGGGGGCCGGCCGCGGGGCCTCGGCGGCGAGGCCACGGTCCCTGGCGGGAGGGGCTCCTTCGGCTTCGGAGGGCGGCCACGGCCGCGCTTCGGGGGCGCGTTGGGATCGCGCTTCATGTAGTTGTTCTTGACCATCACAAGCTCGCCGCTGAGCTTCATCTTGTTGAGGTGGTGCGTCAGCAGAGCGGAGTGGCTGGGGGGCAGATCGCCGTGGGTGGACTCGATCTGCTTGGCTATGGCCGACTTGTTCGAGCCGTTGGGGTCGTTGATAGCCTCAATCGCCGCCATGATCATCTGCACACCAAGAAGAAGAGCTTTAATTGATCAGAAAGCTTCAGCATAGGAAAACGGAGAAAGAGCGAGGGGACAGAGAGCAAAAGTTGCCAGTACCTCGGGATACTGCGGAAGCGAGGAATTAGAAGCGGCGGTCGGCGGAGGAGGGTTGTTGCCGGTCTCTTCAGTCGCCATTTTAGAGAGAGAGAGAGAGAGAGAGAGAGAGAGAGGGAGAGAGAGAGGGGTACAGTGGATGTAGAGCAAAGATGATGAAGGCGGAGAATTTAAAAAGGGGGAGGGGGGGTGGAGAGGATGGATTTTTCGAGGGCACGGATCGAAGCAAAAGCGGAAGGTTGGAGAGAGTTGGGAGAGAGATCGGACGGCTGGGGTTGGAGAAATGGAGTTCGCATCGGACGGGGCTAAGTGAGTTCGGGGCGAGACTCGTGGATCGATGACGTGGCCGGGGCCTGTCGGGCTGACGAATTTACAGGCTTGACCCTGGGGGGCTTTGAATTTCTTCGCCCCTCTCGTGTCCCGACACGATCACCGAGGCCGGATCCGATACTTGCAGGTGTTGGGAGCGTCGGAAACGTGTCGACGTGTGAGTGGAGTGGACCGATCGTGGACTGCCGTCGTCGGGGACAAGTACGGAGGCGGATCGGGACGGCTTCGAAGCCGGGAGCGCGGCGCGCCATGCAAGCGCGGGTGCGTGCTCCTCGCCGCCCTGCCTCTTTGTTTTTTGGGGTGCTGGAGAATTTTTAAATTAAACTCTTGACATGAATGCTTTCTTCAAAGAGTCTTAAGAACTAGATGTGGCAAAATGGGTTAAAGACTCATATTTTAACTCATATTTGATAATATGGATCATAAATTGATCAATTTAAAATATCAAATTGGTCACTTATTATAAATAAGGATCCGCACCCCCTACTCTATGATCAAAGATGGTGAGAGATGGGGTTCCCTCCTTTTTTTAAGGGAAAAAATTTGGGTAGGAAAATTTGGGGGTAGATCAAATCTGCACTAAGTGTAGAGGATCCACTTCCTATAAATTAGTTTTAAACGGGTCATAAACGGATTACATAATTAATTGTAAGTATTATTAACAAATAATTTTAAATATTATTAACAATTTATTTTTAGACTATGAAAATTATGTTATTTTTTTAAAAATAAAAATCCCTTATTTTTCCTTTCCTTGTTTTTCTCCTTTTTCCCTCTGTCTAAGTTAGTCACTGGCCAAAAAGAGACCGATAAACTCACTAGACTCTGGTAACTGAAAGAGGAAAAAAGAAAAAAAATCAAATAATAGTATTTCATAAAATTATTTTAACGATACATTTAAAAAAAATTACCATTTGACACCCCTACAAATAACCACATTAAGTAAATACTTAATTTCAAATAATAACTCTAAATAAGTATGTGCATCTCACGCGCCACATTCTCAAAGGCAAAAGATATATAAATATATATTCAAAAATTTCCCGTTTTCCATCGAATTTTCTTTTCGCCTGTCTTTTTTCAATCTTCCTATTCTCTGCCTGCAGTTCCTTCCCTCCGCACCTGCACAGAACCAATTCTGAAGTCGCCTCCGAGCCAATTAATACCGGCCATGGCCAATACCAAGCACTAACGGGTTCAGGGATGAATTGACTGCAATCTCCTATTCAATCATATTACATTATGTTGTAATCTTCATTTGTTGATATCAAAAGCTCTCCATCTACATTATTCACCGCGGTCGGAATCGAGCCCTAACAAACAGCTCGAGTTGCATTGCACCGAGAGAACGAACGCATTGTCATTGTGGGAGTCATTGAGGCCCTTCATCATAATTCGCCGTTCGTCGTCGCCGCCGCTGGAGGGCTCATCGTTGCTGCTGCCTGGTTTTGAATCCCCATTGAAATCTAGCTTGGCTTGATTAAAAAAGAAAGATTAATTTATGTGATTTCTGAATTACTAATATTAGCCGAATACACATTTTCTTGAAGTCCATCCCCAAAAGGGAATATGATTATTGGACAATGAGTTCTTTATGAACGAGTCTATTCGCTAAGCAGACTTGACAAAAAAACAATCTTGAACTTCAAAGCAGTGCCAAGAAGTTCAACTCAGGACTGCGAACTTTCTTGTCCCGTCACTTAATAGACCCGAGCCCATTCAAGTAAACAGTAATCAATGGAGCTAGATCAAATAAAATCAATCTTTTTCCTGCAATTAGCCAGGTTTCTTGTCCTTGCTGCAGTCGGATTTTCTTGCCTAAGACTTCCTCTTCTGGTCCGGCGGACAAAGGAACCAATATCGGCGACGTTGATGTTGACCATTGGTCAAGAAATGGTTGTGTCGACCGTCTCTCGAGATTCCAAGGTTATTGAACCGTACAACGACTTATGTCTTGCGACAATATTCCCCCGGCACATCGTCACTCCCCGCACGCATTTCATCCTCAATGATACCAAAGTTCGTGGAATTCGTGCATTAAATAGGCGATGATCATTTACTGAATTTGGGCAATTGGGTCGTGCTTTCTTTCTTTTTACATTCCTTGCTTGATACTTGCCTGACGGGTGTACTCCGGGAATATGTAGAGGAGTTCTATGGCCCTAAGGGATCCCCCAGATCAAGACAGGCGAGCATACACATGGCTCCTCGAACTTTGGCTTTTCAGTTGTTTTACTTGAAAAGATTTATTCGAAGAACCTTCTTTAGTTGCGAGAGACACGAGACTTTTTCGCCTTTTGGGGCTGTTTATGATAATTAAGGTCGGGCATATATGCTGAATAAATTGGGAGATAAAATATGGCATAGAAGGGTGCCTGATTCCACTCCGAAACCACGAGGAGCACCAATGTCTCCACCAATCATATGCAAAACCTTCACAAACCGTCGTTCGGTATGACTCCACTGCACAATCCTCCAGACTTCAATGCTCACGCATGCATCGCTTTCATTCGCTACAGTAACTTCAGAGGGGCTCACTCAGAAGCTAGGAGTTCATTAAGGGGCTTAAAAGCTAAATGGTTGCCGAGCACAGCAATCAAAGAAGCATCAAACAATCAATCACATATTCATTGTCCTGTGAATAGCACAAGGTTGTATTTATTCCTCCTACTTACAAATCGCTGTCCAACAGCATACAAGACAAGACAAACTGGCGGCAAGATCAAAAGAGAACTGTGTCCTACATATTTTCAATCACATTACTTTCCCTCTATTCACTTCATGTAGCATCCTCGCTCGCGGCTCAACCATGCAAACCATCCTATGCCTTATAACCTCTTCTCTGACTGGTCGGAAAGCCTCTAATCTTTTCTCAAGTTGCACACCCAAAATCAACCGCATTGTGAGCTAGATTACAGTTTGTACAAAATCTAAACCCGCATCACAAAAGCCCGGTGCTCCCAAAGGGATTAGTGGCCGGAGGCCGAGGGGCAGAGTCCACAGGAAATGCCCCAAACCCGGGATCCCCAAAGGGATTGGCGGGTCCCATCATCAAGTGTTGCTGAGGCTGCTGCAGCGGGTATGTGGGTTGGTACGGTCCAAAAGGATTGGTCGGCTGTTGGTTCATTGATGCCATCTGTACTGATGGAGGAGGTGCAATTCCATTGGACATAGCGAAAGGATCCTGTACTTCGAACGGATTGGGGGCCGGTGCTCCATACACAGGCTGCTGGGAAGCTCGATAGGCCCCTTCATCATATAAACTGTGTAGTGTGAGAGTATCCAGCCCACCAGCCTAACAATACACAGAAGAGTGACCCTCAAAATATAATCACACTTTAAGTAATCGAAGGTAACATGTCCATCTGGCCAAATTCATGAGGCCAATATATACACATTGCTTTCTTGACCAGCTTATGGAGCGAACAAACAAAAGCAGCCAACATGTTGATGCAGGTCAGCAGACGCAAACCCATTAAACGAATGACAAATGCATCATTCTCGACTTCTATTCAAAAGGTCTAGCGATCGCTTACTTCTTCATGCACTGATTTACACATGATGTTGGTTCTGCAACATACCACCAGCCAAAACTACTCTTCCAATTAAAAAAAAAGAGCATTATGGAAGCAAATGCATGCTAATTTTTCCAATGCAATAGTTATCATTGTCAACCTAATAGACTAACATCAATCAGTGAACTGCGCATTCTGAAAATATACCACGTGCCAAAACTACAATGGGTACTTATTTTATACCGTATGATTGTTGTCATCCTCATAGCCTGTCATTATGGCTCATCAACACAGGGAAGATGTATATGGCACTACATCATGTTAACCGATGGGACTAGAGTGGTGGTGGTCTTAACCTTTGAACAGACTGTCAAAAGAAGAGTCTTACAAGCAGGAGCAACCAAGTGGACCTACATGAAATGGATGGCAGACAGCGCATATCGTATCCATTCAATATCAAAGATGCAATTAGCACCAAAAACAGGGGAGCTTTAGTTGTATTGTGGCGCTGCAGCCAAGGGCCATGTGATAGAGCAAGGAGCTTCAGCATGGCAAGAGGATCTCCAGCCACCATAAACCTAAGTCTTAACTACTAGAAAAACTCCAGCAGTGAGGGAGCACTTTCTCCCTCCACACAATCTGACAACAATTAGCCACCATTTTTCCCTTTGGCCAAAATTAGCAACTACTAACAAGCTGGATTGAGAAAGTGAATGCGAATACCATGTCTATCTCTGATAAACACAGATACAACAAAACTTAAACCCTCTAGATAAAGGAATAAATGTTGGAAGCTACTTAATCACAGACATGTATATCACTCTGATATGTCTGCCTGTGACCATTGCAGAAAGTAGATAGCTACTTCCCCACAATCCATTCTAACACGAACTTGATGTTAATTTTAACTAAAGCAAAATAGAGGCATCAACCCATGGATCAATATAACAAGTTAAGGATCATAGCCACAACATGATGCCATTAGCAAGAGGAAATGATGAAACCGGTGCTCATACATTCTTTCCACCACCTAAGTTACATGTACTAAAAATATTTGGGATCGATTCAATTTAGTTGAAAATAATCATGTAAACTCCCTGGGTATCTCTCTGTCTATCCATGTATTATCCAAGCGTAAGCAGATGTGAGTATGCATGTGCTAAAAGACATTTTTCTGGGAATCTTAATACCTTGAATTCATTATTCCCATTCAATCTACGAGGCATAGTCATCAACTAAAAGTTCAAAGCACCCAGAACACAACTAGAATAACAACATAACAATGCCACGAATGACAAAAAGAACTGCTACTACTAATTCACAAATTTTTTGAATACCAAGGCCAGAAAGACAAGACACTGAAATTGCCCTTTACTAACCATGTCATACAGTCAAGCTACAACAAAAAACAAACAGTTTGAGATGTTAAATGTTCATAAATTCCATTTACTACAGAATCATAGAAGATGTTTGAGATGTTAAATGTTCACAAATTCCATTTGCTACAGAATCATAGAAGATTAAAGGCAGAGATTACCAGTTGCCTGTCGTTAGCTGTAGAGATGTCCGCACTTGGGGTAGAGACCAGAGCAAGCTCCCATCCAGTGGGATCGAAATCTTTAGTTTGAGTAGCACCAGAACCAAATGCTGAAGAAGCAGCACCTGTCACAACCAGCCAAACTTTGCTCAAGCATGCATAACACAAAAAGAGTAGACATGTCGTCATACACAAAATACTTACCAGGTTCTGAGGGAACTATTGCCAAGGCTAAAGCATTCTTTTCCTCAATGAAAGAAGCACCAGGTGCGTCAAAGCTGAGTCCCTGTATATCCAAAGAAATAAAGATCGTACACAAATAATTTCATTCTGAACAACCATCAACAGACATCATAAAGCTACTGTTCATACCAGCAAATCTCCTGTGTCCAGATTGTTTTGAGGTGGAGGTGGAGGAGGAGGAGATGGATCGGCAGCAGCAACCTCCACGGCGGATGCAACAGCATCTGTAGGAAGTGGCTCAGGTTCAATACCAGATGACTTGGCATCTTCATCTGGCGCATCTTCTGGTTTATATGTCAACTGAAGCTGTTGACAATATTTAAGTATTATCTCCGCACATATTTCGGGAAAAAAATTTGAAGAAGAGAATAAAAGAACAAAAAGATAATCTTCAACCAAAAGGAAAAGAGAGTTGACCACCAAGAATAACTTTTCTATCTACATAAAACATTTCAGAAGCATAACATAATCAAACAGTACAATGTGTAAAAAATTGTCATGAAAGACCTAAACCTGATCTCACTGTTGTCTGGGTATAGCATCTTGCCCCACAAAGGAGGGTTGACTACTCATGATTGCTTTAAAAACCAAGCATGCAAGACCTTATTAAAAATTGCCACATACTCCATATATAATTACACTCATGCAAAATGGCAATTAAATCACTTGGGCAGTTAATTAGTGGCCTCATTCACTGGTAATAAACAAATTTCCTGTTAGCAAATTCCATATCCCCTCCCTTAAATCACATGGGCAGTGACAAGGTCATACATGTAACAAGATGCTTTCCCATTAACTACTGAATCAAGCATGTCGCAGCACACTTATACACCAAAAAAATAAATTACAGCAAACTACCAAACATCCAAGTAAAAAGAAACTTCACAAACATAATGCTAAGTAATGAAGAATCCCCCAAAGGTAAAGAGTCCATAACTAAAACAAGTAATTTCAATTTGAATTACATTGAAGTGGAATCGCAAATTTTTCATTTTTTTAATTTAATATCAGTAAATCACAAGAGTTTAACTAATACACAAATCAAAATCAAAATTAGTTCGCATGCACCGTCTCATTCAAGTCATTTTACAAATTAGACAAATGTTGCGAATTGGTATGACGCATGGTTTTCTAAACTAGAAAAGTAAAGAGGAAGATGTGATAAAATGGACTAGTTTCTGCAATGGTATGCCAACCAGCTGTAAATAGATGCTGTACTCACCAATGGTTCAGTTGAAACAGCAACCGCTCGTGGAGCCTCTCTAATGTACTCTTCCATGGTCGCCAGAAATGATTGTGGAGGCTGCAAGAGGTGCAGATGAATTTAATCCGGCATACGTAGACATCTACATATATATGTAAATGAATTTATATACAAGAAAATCGAGAGAAGAGAGGAAATAGTTGATCAACTATACAGAAAGTTACCTCTCTCAAGACCGGAAACTGAAAATTCCTTGCAAGTTCCAAACCTCGGCAAACTTCATAAAAATCAGATAAGTTTCCAGCCTGCATAAAACATGGGCATCTTAAGATATATGAAGGAAGGTCACATCCAATGGTCAAATACCCCAATATAGCATCGGTACGGTAACCTGCTGGCCGGCACGTTTATAAACCTCCAGCGCTTTAACAGCTTCATGTCGAGGCATCTCAAAAAACTGGAGCAAAATTGTAAATTTTCAGAGAAAAAACCACTTGCAAAGCTTGAAGTAAACTTTGCTAGAAGTAAATATGACATCTGAAGTTATGGAGGGTAAGCTTAACAGACCTTATCAACCAAATTAATTATTCCATCATTGATAGAGCAGTAGATCTTAAAGCTCTCTTTCAACACCTGGAAAATAGTACAATCAGAAAAACCCATCATGTACTCAACACTAAAACAATGTTCGTAAATTGATCATCTTATAAAAGAACATTGAAAAATAAGGCTTTCACGAGAAAATTTTAATATACCACACAGCAAGTTTAAGCAAACATGCCATAGACATTGCACAACCGGAAGTGTTTTTACATGGGAGATGTTGGGAATACAGCTCAAAGGCATGTGGCAACTATGCCCAACAAACAATTCACTGATGCTCATGCAGCCTGTATTTCAGTCCATGCAACTTCTAATTCTGCACATGTTTTTGGCTAATGTTATTCCCTATTTTACTTTCATACAGGAGATTTGGCCAGGAAAGTAAAACCCGTAGATAAGATACTTTAATGGTAACAGAAAGGACATGCTTGTTCACAAAAAAGAGAAAAAACGTGTGTTTATCAGTGCTTATAAGGAAAAAAAACTAAAAAAAGGCCAAAGAGGTATAAAAGAAATACCAGAGCCAGGGCATACTGTATTAAATAATTGCCAACAGCTGCACCTTCGGGCTGTCAGCAAAGTGTTAGAAGGTAGTTCATTAGTAAAATAGCAAAATTTCACAATGACCAGTCTTCGTCAAACCTTAAAATAGTAGACCACTCAAGTATGTACCCGGCAACCAATAAGACGGTAAAGAAGATTCTGTAGAGCGGGCAACTGCTCTAACAACTCCTCACTATCCAAATCCCTGGTTTTGCTGTAACCCTATCAGCAAAAGGAGAAAGATTAATGAAATAAAACCATACTTGATACGGGAACAGCTCATACTTCCACAAGATCACACTTATATCACACATGCAACTGATGTTTTTTTACTGAAAAAGCCTGATGTATTTTCATCAAACAACAACAGAACAAATGAAAATTAAACAAAAGTAAAGCTCAGATATTGCACGCATCACTGAAGCTGGACAATGGACAAAAAAATAATCAGGTGGACGAGAGAATTATGAAACTGCTAAATATATGTTTCTTTAAAAGGACTGCTTCATAGAGAAGAAATTGTTCATGAGGCAAGAAAAAATTGCCAGAATTGGCTAGCGAAATAAAGAAAAATAGAGACTAGCCACCATATAAGAGTGCAACCATGTGGAACCAAAACTGACACTTCATAAATATGATAGAAACACGCTCATATGAAACCATCATCCGTACCATGTCCACAAAATGTATAATCTCTAAGGAGAATGACAGTTACCGCTTTCTATTTCAATTATGCATATCGATACCCACAAAGCCTTTGGAATTTTAGCAAATTTCCATAAACAACGAATTCTGATCCTTCCATGCACAAACACTAACTTGACTATGTTGAAAAAGCATGAATTCAGACAATTTATCGCATCCTAAAGTACTAAATGAATACGGGTGTCCAATGCTTATGGATTAATGTAAGGCAAAACCTCTAAATCTAGAGTGGGGTATAATAAGGATTTGATCTTTTTGTTCCGAGGATAGCCTCTCCTCATAGTTCTGCATATTAGTGGGCCTATTTCATCTTAGCGTCCATCCGCCGTGTCTACATAAGGGATTACCTATGGACATTATTGAAACTGTCTTTTCCTGTAGTATCCCTGCCATCTTTTTTTGCAGCTTTTGTTGTTTTTGGAACTATGCAGTACAATTCAGCAAGTACACCTATTCAATTATTTGATCCCAGTCGTTATCAATGGGATCAAGAATACTCTCAGCAAGAAATTACTTCCAATGTGACATAGCTCATGCATATTATATGATTCTTTTAAAACTATAGATATCAATAGATGGACAAACCTCAGATATCAGCATCACAACAAGCCCATAAATAGCTTCTTGGCCAACTTGACTCCAAATATCAATCAAATCAAGCATGTTCTCCTCATTAAGAATTTGTTCCTTATAATGTACATACTAAGAAGAGAAGATGAAGATACACCAAAATGTCGTACCTTCTCCTGTCCTTGAACAGATTTTGGAAGACGTTCTGCTTCAATGTCATACTTTAACATTCTAAAGCATTCGAGTCGTTCCTCTAAAAACAGTGCATAGGTGCGCACCCAGGCTGAGCAATCCCAAGCTGAAACCGTGCAGAAAAAAAGTGATAGCATCACATCCCAAGTTTTAAGGAAAAGTACAATGATTAGTGCAAGAAAATTAAAAGCAAATGCCATCACAGAGAGAGAGAGAGAGAGAGAGAGAGAGAAGAGAGAGAGAGGTAAACCGATGGGACTTGAGTCATCCTTAAAATTAGAAAGCTGAAGAATTCGTCCCCTCTGTGAAAAAGTCAAAAGCTCTTCCCTAAATGTAGGATCTCCCTCTCTCAAGAGTCTGTGAATAACTATCAGCGTTTTCAGTGCCACCTGTTAGAGCATGAAGACAGCAGGTTCATGAAAGGTAACATCAAAAAACTGTATCCAGAACAGAAAATTTACACATCAAACTAACTCCAAGACTTCATAAAGACATTGTGTCATTCATAATATACAGGTGAACACTGACCGTAAAAAAACAAACATTCGTGACAGATGCAAATCAGACAGAGTTAAGAAGGAAGGTTTTCCATTACTGAGACTACTGGTAATTAGAAATTAGTTCATTACAAAACAAGTAAGTTCCACTAACCACTAATATGACCAGAAAAATTGCTTTGACCTTCATTTTTAGCTAGTTCAATTTCTGCTTCTGCCCCTACATAAAAACCTATCTTAAGGTAAAGTAATATGAAAAAAAGTACAATACCACTCACCTTCACACCACAACCTATTTCCAAATAGACACCTCTCCTTCAGAACTCCATACCTCTAATCAACTTTCTTCACACATGATTACAAAGGGATATTTCCTTTATGTTCAACAACTCACCCCCACACCATTTGCAGCTCTTTCTATCTCCATCACCTCTTCTCAACATATCAGGTCCACATGTGGTGCACCGAGATACTAGGCATAATAAACAAAGATATACAAAAATAATACAGAAGCAATGACTGTTTGAGGCAGCTCTTGTGGAAAAAGAGAGCCATCGAGAGAAGATATTGTCATATCAACCAAAATTTCTACGGAATGCTTTCTTCTTGTCAAATGAGGTACAGTATATATTCTTACTCGACTTTTCTGAGGTTTCAGGTACACAAGTTAAAAAGTCAAGCATCCAAAGCTCAGGTTGCTTCTAGATGCACATAGATGTTACATATGGATCTCATACCTTACCACGTTTGAGCTAGACCAGTTTGACATCTATTTCCCGACTTCTCCATCATCTAAGCTCAAAACGAAGTAATGACTATGTACAATCCTTTAGTTGTCAAGGAAAGACAAAGAAGATATGAATCCTTGTGATGAATTATAAGATCAAGGTGAATGGGAATGTCAAACAACATAAGTCGCTGCTATATAAACAATATCCAAGACTTCTATTGATCACTGTATTAAGATGACAGCCTACAAAGAAGAGACTACTATTTTTTACGGCTAGAACCAAACCCCTAAAGTACAACACATACTTTCACAAGGAGCGACAAAATCCACCTAAAAAGGCACGCTGTCAAATTCTGTTCTCTCAATGGTCATATAGGAAATTTCCAGGACAAAATCTTGGAGATCAATTAAAATCAACCACAATTCAATACATTCAAGGCTTATATCTAAGTGCAGTAGTGGCATCACTAGTATCAGTATAAGTTCGTTACTGGAGTACATACTCCTTTTAGTACGTGGGGATATGAGCAGTTATACAGAACCAATCAGGCTAAGCAACCATGAGACAGTTGCCACAAATCCAAACGGCGCATAGATCCACGCTTGGCATATCAAATCAGACACCATCCAATCCAAACAAATACAAGTTAAGCAACAATCGTTACCGTCCAATTGTGCGTCTTGGCAAGCCTCCTGGAAAGTGCGTGGATGCAATACGCGACGTCGGCCCGCGGACGAACCGCCGAGGTGGCAATGGCAATTTCTGCAACAAGACAAGAACCAACCCACGATCATTTACATCAATCCAGACCACAAACGTATCAACAACCACGACAGCAGCAGCAGCAGCAGAGGGGCTCCAATTCGATCGGATCGGGTGGGGGAATACTCACTGCGAAGGTGCCTCTCTTTGGGCGGGCACTCGACGTGGTTCGTAGCTTTGACTATGGCGACATCCAATTCCTGTGAATACGAAAAAGATATCGCAAAAAAGAAAATCAGAAAAAACCGAGAGCATAAGAAGAGAGAGAGAGAGAGGGAGAGAGTGTGTGTGTGTGTGTTACGGGAATCTCGATTTCAGGAGAGAGTGAGACGATGTACCGCGTAATCGCTGTTGACGTGGGCAAGGCCGACTTTGGTGGAGTCCTTAAGAGCGCCATAGGCCTTCCTCCAAGTCTTGAGCGTGCCCATCTGTTGTCCACCTCCGCCCGCTCAGATCGCCCACGCACCGTCCCCGGAAATGGCGTCTCTTCCCAACAATCGCCGCCGCCGCCCCTCTCGCTCTCCCCAACAATACCGCTCGTTTACGTGGTAAACAGCCCTTCGATCTCTCTCTCTCTCTCTCTGCGCGCTGTATTTGGGGGGCGGAGGGGGCTTCGTTTGACGGAGCAGTTGGTTGGACTTGGAGAAGAAGGAAGAGAGCGAGAGAGAGAGAGGGAGGGAGGAAATCAGATCGGGGATCGATCAAAGGAACGAGAGCTCGCGCCCACCGATCTCTTCTCTGCGCTCGCCTGAGAGGATAATAAACGGAAAATCGATTTGGTCTTCTTATTTTCTTCCCTCTCCCTAATCTAATTTTCGCGGGACGCAGTATTGACCATTTCGCCATTTTTCTCCCCTTTCTCGAGTGGGCGGACAGAAAAATTCCACGCTGGATTTTACCTGCTGGCGGGCTGCTCTCTTTCTTCCTTTCGGTGCGCCTCGTCATGATTTTCGGCAGTGGTGGACCCCACCCCTGTTTAGAATTATTCTTTCTTTAAAATATTTCGTGAATAAAGTAAAAAAGCACGGGAATAAGAATTTCATTTGCTTGTCATAATTACTTGGCCACTCTCCCATCCATCATTGGCGAAATGACGGGTTTGGAGGGGCCCATTTTTACAGGAATATATAAGTTTTTTTAGCACCTATTTTTTTTAATTAATTGTGTGTCTATAGTAATATTTCTAAGTCTGGACGGAAATTATCCGTTTCTTTTCTATGAGACTTGTTTATCCGTTACAAATATAGAGTTGATGATCGAATAGTGAAAAGATTATGAACTGAAATCAGAATGATATCCGAAGATAACGATTTAATTTGGCATATCGACTCCTCTTTCTTTAATAATAAGGATGGATAATGCAAGATTGAGTAACCGAATATCCATCTACATCGCACATTCACATTCTTCATTCACAAACAAACGCATATTAGAGGTGCAGTTTTTTTAATTCGATTTTTTTAGCCCCCTAAACAATGGCGTAACGGTTTCACGTTGTAAACTCTACTTTTGTTTTCTTTTTATGGACAATAAAAAAAATGGTCATTGAACTTTAACCCAATGTTTCGTCCAAAAAAAAAAACTTTAACTCAATGTATAATGTCGTCCGTCTTTTAATTTGTTTAATGCGATCCTTCAATTTTTAAGAAATATTCAATCTAATATTTAGACTACATGAAATATCCAATGTTGTTTTTCCATTTCTTCAAATTCAATAATAACATTAACATTTTCATATCGTTCGGGAATTAAATTAAATATGTAATTAAAAGTTCAGGAACGACATTGTAAACTGAATTAAAATTAATGGTCACTCATGTTTTGTCACTTCGTTTTCACTAGTGGCTAGTAGAAAATTCGTTTGATGCAAGGGGCATTTTATGGCTTTTCATAAACTTTCCAAAAAGTTACTAATTCCCTTATCAATCTACTCTGATTATTATGTTAGCATAATATTTTTCTATCTTATGGCATCTTATGGTTTTTCATTAACGACTTCCCATCATACTCGTCAAAAATTATTATGTTATAATTACATCTGGTTTGAAGTTAGACTTTTGCATGCCTTACACTAATATCAATAGCATGTGCACGTTTCCCATTGAGGCCCGTATTTTACTTAAATTAGGTTTTGTTACTCTGAAAAATGTTGCAAAATCTTCTCTATGTGCCCTAGAGTTGATTTCGCGAAAGAGCAATATGGATTTATACTAATTAATAAATTAGTGAAGTATCGTGAATTAGCCATTCAGAATTGACATTATCGGTCGAGACAATCCGGTGTTAGAGACCTAATCATGGTATTAGAAGCGGACATTTCACCTATTCTTATTATTAGGCGATTATAACAAATAGGTGGGATCATGTCTTAATTTTGGATGAAAGATCTGACATATATTGCACTCTCCATCAAATGGTTAATTTCTAATTTCTCACACCCATGCAGCTAGCGTCATGTGAAAGGAATGTGGACCATGGAGAAAATTGGAATGATATAGTCTTGCCACGTAGGCAAAGCCTGTCTGGATTTGCCAGTTCAGACACGTTCTGGGTAGTTTAACGATGGCAAAATGAAGGACCAGCAGCCTGGATCCTCCATGAAAGGACGAGCATGGGGGGTCCTTCAAAAGGTGTAATCAAATTGGCACATGCAATGCGACCCGAGGCAGCTTTGATTGACGACAAAATGCCCAATTATGATAAAATGTGCAAATTGTAACAAAGAATGAAGAGAATTTATAAACAGGACAGCGTGTTATGATAAGGGTTTTTTGCTCGCTATAGTATATATGACTTGGTCGAGCCCTAGCACCACTCGACCTATGAGGTGAAATCTAAAGAGGGTCGGCTCATGAACGAGACATGTCGAGGTGTAGAACACCTAATCTTTGAATTCCCAACTTTATGCAACGAAAAGCCTATCTTGCTTTCACGAAATTGGACCCTGGAGTGCACCTACTCCCCAAATGAAGCCAGCGAAATCTGCCCAAGTAATTTCCCGCTACAGAGTTACTAGTGTCTAGTGATCTAGCAAGAAGGAACCCTGCTCTTTCAATTCTTTTCCATGCAACCAAGCTGTCGAATTCAAACAAATCCCTTCAATTGATTGGACGATGTGTTCCTTTCTTATTTGTCGCTGTTGACTATCGGGACAAGGATACCGGTATACGATACGAGATGTGCGTGCAGCCTGTCTTACAGGGACCCGATTGAGTCGCAAGTTTAAAGTTCAGATTATAATGAATAGTTATTAGATACGACTCGAATTAAGTAGCTACCTGGGTCGCTGATCCGTTCGAGATTTATTAAAGGGAAATGCCTCGGCCTCAGAATAGTTTTCTTTCGGGCAGATCTGTGGCACCACGTTGATTCTTTCCTTCGAATGGAGGCTCTTGACTAGAGAACGAGAGATAGAATAATGGCAGTTTCCAGAGGTTGAACAATAAGACCAGACAGAGGACAAGCCACGCTTTCGTTGACCAGGCTGGTCACGCGCATCGTCATCGTTCATGTCGAAGCTCTGGCGTTCAAATTCACATAAAGATACTGTGGGACGGCCGGACTCTGCTGACCAAAGCAAAGAAGCATGTGGCCGAGCCATGATTATACAAAATCACGGGCGATACCCTCTTCCAATGAACTTGCCTGAATAGAAAGACGATTCTAAATTTGGTAAAGGTAGGTGTCCAACTTCGGGTTTCTCGTGTTCCACAGTAACGAGATCGCTTTGCTGATGCTGCTCCTTGCTGTCTTTCATGTTGGCCGATCTCTCCAACAGATTCTCTCTGTCCATTTTTTTTACTTTTGTCGGGACAGTCCTTTAGGAATCGATGCCTCCGGCAAGACGATTGACAGATGCGAACCGATGCCTTAAGGGCGTGGAGGGAGCTAATGTAGGATCCAAAGACTCGGCGGGCATATCATTGAAGGAAAAATGAAGAAGCTCTTCGATAAGCAAACGAGCCGAGAAAGATCGGAACGTTTATGGGAAGTTGCTTCGCTCTTAATCTGCAAGGAAAGAAGCAGAAAACAAGGGCCGAATATTGAGATGAGCAACGCAATTTCTAGGGGAATAAGGATAATTTCATCTCATGTATCTAAGTGACCAAGCTACAGAGTTCATTTTATGTCGAACGGGAATCGTGTATGAAAATGAGGGGCGATCCCATGCCTATTACGAAATCTCTCCAAGATCCTTCCGGACCATCTAATCCAACTTCTGATGATCAGTGGCCATGTATCCTGAGTCCTAAGGGAGTTCTTGGAAAGGAGGTCCAGCGATCAAAGCACTTGGAACCTTTCGAAATGCTACTCACATCATGAGATTCTCTTCAGTGTACTCATGCTCTAAGCTGATTCCCGATCCAACAGTTGAGAAGCATAATGCATACATGTAACCTGGCTACTGTGCATGACATTCACATAATCAGGTCATCAAGAAATGGAACGCTGAATGGTAGCTTTATGGCACCGGCTGCAACCAGAAGCATCAGAACCCATGCAGGCAGAAACCACTGGAAGACTGCTATTAAGATGCTTTTTCCTGCATGAAGACGTATTTATCAGACTTAGCATCTGCGAGTGCACGCGTCCCACACAACTTCCTAGGAAACAATTGGTCCGATCGGGAGGAAAATATCGAGATCTTCACGAAGAGTCACATCCAACTTCCCGGGGAACAGATTCTCAAAAACATACAGATGCACAGGTAGAATTGAAGGCCAGGGAAATATCATTACCGGCAGATGCTGATCGTCTTTCGGTTCGATCGGCGATCCACTCTCCGGTCTCTCGGAGCTTCCTCTCTACCGAGCTCTCCGATTTCCAGCCATCAGTTGGTAGCATCCCATCCAGTAGGGACTTTCTCTGCTCCAACTCCCTATACATTTCAAGTATAAATTCACCCTCTGCCCAGCTAAGCATTTACACTACATGTATTCGCATTGCCGACTGTTAATCTAATCTATGCCCATCGAGCTTAAGTATATTAGGTCTTTGCCTAGCAATACCAGACCAACTAGTCCATGGGGTTGGCACAATGACTGAGGCATGGATGTGCGAGTACCGCAGTTTAAGTAATTTGATTCATCACATCACCAAATGCAAACAATCTCCTAATTCAGCCATCCATCGGCACATTGAATCGCGTCTTGCCTAGTCGGTGAAATTAGCAGGAAACTCGACGAGCCTTGATGACTTACTAAGGCGGGGGCCCCTCACCCTAAAAGGAAACCTAACCAACTCTTATAAAAAATCTGAAAAAACTACGCCCGTCGAACACAATGGAGCAATAAAATGAGAAGCAACAGAGCGGAAAAAGAAGGCAGTACTCGGGGTCGGCGTCACTGAAGTTGCTGGCACCAATGGCTCGCTCGATCTCGATGATGGTGGGCTGCTGTTTCCGGGTCTTCTTCTGCTTGTTTCCCGGAGGAGTTGGGGTGGTCCTGATTCTTGGTGATGGGGGCTTCTGGTGGACCTTCACATGGGGAGTTGAAGGTAAGGAGTGCTTGTCATCGAGCGAAGCGTGAACCGATGCGTTCAGGGTGGTGATGGGAACGCAAGACGAGCAAGGCATGGCGTCTCCCTGAAAGTACGCAGGGAGTCTTTACGAGAGACAGGGGAAGCTGCTGCTGCTCGGTATCTCTCTCTGGTGATGCGGATAACGTTTTCTAATCCGGCCACTGGAGTCACTCTTTTCTCATGGCTTCTGTGCTATATGTATATGTGTGCACGCGGGCGCACGCGCCGGGCTGCAAGATCGACGGTGAGAGGGCGTGGGGCCAAAAAATTCTCCGACCGCCGTGGAATTTCCATAATGATGATTAAAGAGGACTGGGGAATCGCTAGGATCATTCGCTCCTTCCCATCGATCGCAATTGGTTAACCGAAAGAAAAACTAGAAAGCATATTGACTGATCATTAAAGTTTATCTTGAAATCACTCATTTGAAAGGGACAAAAACAGAGGGGGAAAGAAGAAAAAGAAAGGGAAAAGCACCATTTCATCGCATCATACTTGAGAAAACTTGTAGTTTGCGTTTGGTCCGGCAACATTGGAATGGAATCTTATCCTGTTCAATCATATGTTTTGCTGGCGGTTTCTGCTGGTTGGGCAGAGATTGAGATCGATGGAATGCCCGTCCTCCCACAATACAGAAAAATTTGATTAATCACCCATCTTTGGAAGTATGTCACAAAACGTAATTAATTATTTTAGTGAGATAATCAATGTTTTTAGAGTTCATTTTCCATTCAATCGTAAATCATTATCGACGAGTTATTATCCATGAATAATAGGATTTGCATTGGAGTCTAGTATACTATTGGTGTAAATGCACACGGTTTAAGCTTATCGGAAAGATCTCATTCATTTCGATACTGAAATTGTTTTGTTCCATTCCATTTCCCGATTCCATTCTATTCAATTTCATGATTTCATCTCATTCTATTAAATTCCATTGAACCCAACGCAGTATAAGATAGAACTGTTGCAATTGAACTATTAACCATCGATCAATCCTATCAATTATACAAGCGAATTAGGATTAACTGAAGTTAGGGATCAGTACCCGACGCATAGAAGCAGGCGAAAAGATGCACCTTGATCAAATGTCAAAAAGTCCGTCAATCCTCTGTTAGGCTCCTTCATACCGTGGAGTCGAATGATAAGAATAAAAAGACAAACATTTTGAACGAGTAAATTTCTTTTCACAATCTCGTTATTTTTGTAAACGACTAAGTTGTAGGGAGAGTATGTCGGTTCGATGGCCGGAAAAAATCCGGCAGGCTTTCAATCAGGTCAGGTCTGCACATAGGTCAATGGAGCAAGAGCAACCAGACTACAGGTGAGGAAACAACACACCCGGGAAGTTGGAAGTGGAAATACGTATAGCAAGGGAGACAGGAAAATGATAACATGGATTGATAAGATACCTCATTCCTGGAGCTGGAACTCATCAATCAGTTTCTGTCGTCAGAAAAGTCTAAATATGCTTGCTAGCGAGTATTCTGGTTAAAGATTTCCCTCGACAGATTTACCTTTAAGTTTGTTCTGGTCATCAAGGGAAGGACTTGCATTGGATGAACTTTCAACGGCCACTATGGACATCATGCACTTATACTGTATGAGATGTGAAGTAAAGTTATGCTTCCATAGAAGGAACACGCTGATGTCCAAAGATAAAGAGATTTCTCAGCATAGCTCTTCCAACTTAGCATCTGTTTTTGGCAGATGGGGCACTGCCATTGAAACTAACTCCTTTTAGGGAAGGTAAGGTGTTGCCAGGTTTTCTTTTTCATCTCATTCTTTCCACCATGAAACTCAATCTTTCATTCCTTTTGCGAAAAAAAAAACATGTAATCTTGGTCTGCAGATGAAAATTTTGACTAAACCCAATTCGCTGAGTTAGCTTTTCACCCCGCAGCAACATTTCACGACCACCGGAGAAAGACTGCCATATGAAGTCATGAAACTCCAGGAATTATCATTCTATGATGCATCTGACAGTCTTGGCAAAGCTCAAGACATGCCAGAGTTAATCTGATGCAGAGGTCTCTACAAGAGAATACATGACTGAGCTAAAAATTCCATAGAAACCGCAAGCCTCCTTTGATGGATTGGATCATGGAATTTTAAAAACAGTATTTGTTATGCAGAGAGTTCTACTGAGCAACTGGGATTAAGATCTGTCTCTGATGTTATATATTGATCAAACCATCAGGAAAACGAGTTACTCATGCCATACTGATTTCGTTTATATCGGTATTTTAATGCTGTGCAACTACGTTGAGAAACAACACCAGCATGCCTTCAGTGAACAAAAGGGAAGACAGCAAAGTCTATCAACAAAAAGCAAAACAATCGAGCGTGTTCCAAAAGGTTAGCATGTTGCATTCCATAAAAGAGTGGCTACATTACTCCGGAGTTGAAGACATACAAATCAAGCAAAGTATTGTAGTGACCCTTCTCAATTTCTTCCTCCTTCACCTGATGAAGAAGTAAGGCCTCAATTACAAAATCTTCCCAATCCACATCTATCACTTGACTTCTCTTTCTTTTCCCCTTACAATGCACAGAACTCGACATTTGGGAATCCCAAATGTCAATAGGACCAGAAGCTGAGGGATGCATGATCCTGCTGATTCGCTGCTTAGCAGCATCAATCTTCTTTCTCCTCCTCTCATTGACGATACAAACGCTGACAAAAGAAGGCGGCATTGCATCCAATCCCACATCCTTTTCCAATATATCCTTAAGCATTAACCGTTTGCTCAATGGTGATTTCCCCTTCCACCAATCTTTAGATGTGTGAAAATCAAAGCTTGTTCTCCTTTTGCCATGAGCATTTGCATTTTCACCACCACACATAAGGGAGGCCCTTTCCCCCAAGAACTTTGAGTAAGCCAACGCCAAACACTCGTATGAAATCTCAATCCTATCCAACCAATCCACGTCCAGTCCTTGATGATCACGTTTATCTTTTGAATCCAAATAATGAGATTCACTCTCCAAATATGTTACATCAAAATCATACACATCTTTTCTCAGGCATTCACTTACCGCATCCCCCAAATCAACCTGCCCAACTCCCATATCATTTTTCTTCACACCTCGCTTCTTCATTGACTTTATCTCCATGTATTGGATCACAAATGGAGCATTCTTCAGTACATTCTTTACCGTAACATCCTTCCCCCAAGGCAAGGCACGAGATACCTCCACAAGCGCCTCTAATAGCTCCTTGTACCGCCGCTTTGATGTCGCAGCAGCAGCATGAAGCTCCTCCGAAACATCCGAAATCTCCAACTCTATGTGGTTCAGCTTCGCGACGAGAACCAGTACTGCCGCCACCACCGGAAGCGGCCTCCTCCCCGTCGTCAAGAACCACTTCACAGCACATTGTATGAGAAACATGCCCTGTTTCCGCATCGTCTCAATCGTATCCCGAGGAAGCCTCGAGAAGCCCGAGAAGCTCCTCACGGCCCTCTCGAAAGCAACGACGATGTCATAAACCGGGAATTCGGCCCTCAATTCAAGAAAATCGACCACCCGCACAACCATCCTACCCAGCTCGTAGTCGTCGCACCCGACCACCGATGCCACCTCGGCTATAGGCAGGGACTGGTTCTCCCTCCTCGCGACGACATAAGCGCACGCGCCGATCAGGACCGAGAACCACTCGCCCCGCCCGAACTCACCCTCCGTGACCCTGTAGATCATGTCCCGAACGTCCTCGGACCGAGAGCTAGACAAATCAAACTTGAGCAGGAAGTCATCGATCAGCTTTTGGGCCTCGAAGACTTTCTTGTCTCTATAATTCAAGACGGTGCCGGTGCCTGAAGTCCCGACGCGGACGAAAGTGCCCAAAGGGCCGCTGATTCCACCGATGTGCGCCTGGAAGTCGTCGAGCTCGGCGACGACGCCGCACTCGGAGCACACCAGGATGCCCGAGACGTCGTCCCGGGTTAGGGATTTCGAGCCGCAGCTCTTGCAGCGCGACCTGTCCATTGGCCGGAGAGACTTGGAGGGGTCGCCGCTCCTTTGATTTTCCGGCAAAGTTCGGATTTTTCCAGAGAAAAATTTTCCGAGTGTCTTCGGGGCCGACTTGAACCCCAAACGACGAGGGATGAAGATGGCGTAAGAATATAAATACTAAAATATTTTGTCAAGTTAAAAAAAAAAAACAAAACAAAAGGAAAGGATGAAATCTCTCTCTCTCTCTTAACCCCTGATTAAATAAAAGCACCTGCATAAGCTTTTTTAACAAAATTAAATATCGATGAAGAAGAGAACATACGCTGATTTAAATTATTCCAGAGTTAAAATTTTGATTACTATTGTTATAATAAGAAAGAGGTATTTATGATATTATTAAGGGCCATGATTTCCCCCCCCCCAAAATTACATGAAAGATATATATCTTACTAATATCGGATCCCAAAAGAAATTTTTGAGTACAAATTTGAATAGAAAGATACCATGTATAATTCCGCAATTTACGCATCTCACAGTCCTAACATTTTGCCTTCCGAAGTTCACTTCTGATATCTGAACCTCAAGGTTTCACCTACGCATCTTGCTGGCTCTCCTCCAATTCCTAGCAATCACACATCTAATTTCGCATTGTGTTAAAGGCTAAAAGAGGTCCTTTTGCTCTAATCACGCAAGGTCGCCGCACAAACCGCACAGATCAAATACACTTAACCCCGCGGAAAATGAGAAGGTGGCAATGATCTTTCTGAAACTTAACGCAAAACATATGAGAATGAGTGAACATATCATTGTGTGGAATAATGCAAATGAGTGAACATATCATTAATGTGGAAATATGCAAGTCAAGATCTCGCAAAACTGGGGGATTACATCCACCATGCTCTTTTTTACATGTACTTCGGGTTTTTCCTATGCATTTTGAATTCGCCCGACAAACTATACAGGCAATGTCCTCAGCAACCGAAGTGCTCTCGTCCACTGCGGTCTCTGTGCTAGAACAATTCTCCTTAAAGCAGGCACGGCTCCAGCTGCAATGATTGCCGGATGATTCTCGCTGTCCATGCTCAGATTATACAGTATCGACAAAGCAGCCTCGGATGCCCTCACAGTCCCTTCTTCTAGTAGATTAACCAATGGGAAGATGCCGCCGCAAGAAGCAACTGCTCTCGTGGAATCCACGACCCCCTCAGAGATTATCCGGTTGAGTTCCACAGCCGCACCTTCTTGGGATTCTGGAGAGAACGAGGCTTTCAGCTGTTCTATTAATCTCGGGATTGTTTCATAAAGAGTTACCTCGACGTTAATCGGATTCTCGAAATACTTGCTAAAACCAGAGAGCGAACTTAGTTTCACTAGACAAGCAGCCACCCAATCCTTACAGTGGACAGGGATGTTTGATTTGAGGATTTTCCGGAGTAAGGTGATGAAATGAGCAGAATCCACACTCTTGCGGAAGTGATCATAGTCGAGAAGCTTCGTTAGCAAGCGAGATGCTGCAGATACTGCAAGTCCAGCTTCTTCGACCTCTAATGCATATCGTTCCGGCTGCTCTCCCTTCACATCAGATTCTGTGTCTAATAAACACAAAGACAATTTAATGTCAGAGGCATGAACCAGCAACCAATTGCCATGCCAAAAGGATATGAGCAAGGGACAATCATCAACCACACGAAGGAAATAATGTTCGACAAGAGATGACGAGTTGCAACAATAAATGGTCAGCTAAAGAAAAACAGTCGAGTAAACGAGGACCTTTTTGTGTTTCCTTGTCAGATACAGCAATCAGAGAGACAAATAAATTAAGTGCTGTAACATGATAGCAGGAAAATCTTTTCGTTGTCAAACTAAACAACAGACGACTAAATAAACAAAGTGCTCAATATCATGACAGTGAGAACATTACTGGAATTTCCTACACTACAACTCGCATGAAACATAAGCAACAATGACTTAACAAGTACAACACATGTACAGGACTCTGACTCCATGTACATCAGCAAAAAACATATTAGCTTGAGTTTTCGAGAGTTACATGTATATCACTAAAAATTAGTGTTGCACAATAGAAACTTGCTCCAATTACCTTATTTTTTCCTAGTTAGTGAGCACAGTCCCACATAATCATTATCCTTATTAGCTTTAACTCAAAAACTTACAGAAAACCCCTACAATTTACTCAACAATAAGGCCTTTTCAATGGGACTCAAGACATCCTGCTTTTCACAAGAAATATTGTTAAGAAATGCAATCTTGAAATTTGAAATCCTCTCATAACAAGTGTACATTTTGCTTACCTTTCAAAACATTTTGCTGGAAGACTGCATCCAGGCCAGATTCGATGTTTGCAGGATCAACTGTGTCCACATTGGAGGCAATTGCAGCAAATTCGAGTATTGAAGCTGCCTTTCTCTGTAGAGTTAATGATGACGTCTTCAAAATCTCAAAAAGGCGAGAAATGACAGCAGAGTCTATCATTTGCACCCTGCAGTTTATTTTGAGGCATGCAAAAAGTAAACGCACTCATTTAACAGATTCCGCAAGCACCAATAGAAGCAACATAATCTGTAACCAAGACCACAGTGGATCCGGAATATGATGCATTTGACAACTCTCATTTCCAGTCTACAGAATGATTAAAATTCATACATTACTTCTATAAATTAAAAATATCAATTAGTTACTTAGCCTGAGAGATAGAGAATCTCCAACTCCTCAAAGTTCCTTATTTATCCAAGCCTATGTGCACGTACACATATCCCTAGTAGAGTAGAAGCTTATCCAAAACCAACAATACTGCTTTTATACATTGTGCATCTACCCATCTTACGGTCAAATATCGATACTTCAGGAAGTGAATCGACAAGAGACTAAGAATCCATATTATTCCCAGATTGCCCTAGTTTACCTGTCAAAGTCTATGTCTGCACTGGGCACTACATATTTTGAGAGTAAGTGGAGATCATTGGTATAGCATTGTTCCCCACAATACTGATGTTGGAGGCCATAGGCAAAGAAGGACAAGCAGAGAGACTGAATGCGTAAGGACATGAAGGAAGAATAAAGACCTGGCTAAGCAGAAAACGATGGCAGATCAGCTATGGAGTGGTTGTCAGTTTTAGGTAAGCTGAGCATAGGACTACCGGGGGCAATAGCAGAGGTTGCAAAATTCACACTAGGAGACATATCTAGACAGTTGCAAAAGGAGTATGTAAATTAATTGACTAATAATTTCTACCTTTTTCCTTTTCCTGGTCTGATTACTTTCTTTTTCATTGGACATGCAGTTCATACTGGATTCTAAGGGGGTTGTCTGGTTTATCTTCCTGGGGATAGACATCTGCTCGGTAACAAACTTTTGTAGCTATCCAGTTCTTAGCTATATTTAACAATTCTATTAAGATCTAGTAGACACTTTAGAATTAATTTCATACAGTTCACACAAAGTCATGATCTAATTATACAATATATAAATCCAACTACTGCGGGCACCACCCAAATCTCAAGTCATGCAATGTTCATTTAGTAGACAAACTTAGCAAAGCTCACTCAGTAAACATATGATAATGAGGATTTCATTCACTTCAGATGTTTATAAAATTCATGATCAACAATATGAGTAATACACTGATTTTTGCACACCCCAGTTTGTGCTATTTTGGCGTTTGGTACTCAAATTAGTCAGTGTGATTTTATGATGGTATACAAGTATTAAAAGTGCATAATTACAACATAATCAATGTGACAGGAAATAGATGAATATCAGAAGTACATGCCAAGTAATAACTGATATTAAGAATGATAAAGAAGAAGATGTCTGGTTTAAAAGATTAGACTGAGTACCCTGAATTTGTTGTTGATATGGAATTTTGGGAGCTCATCCCAGAAATCCCATTAGCAGCATCAGATCTACTTATTGACTCAGTACTCGTTTTTGATCCATTGACTGGTCTGTCATAAAGCTGAAGCATTCCAGTAAAGATAGTCAGAATGTTATTTGTCGACAAAGACCGATCTTGAACGAAAAACAAAAGCGTCAGACAAGAAGAGCGACCTTGGATCTCATCTCTTGGGTGGGATCCAATATCCTGGCAAGCAAATCCAGTGTCTGCCCATAAGAATAGAAAGATTATCCAAATGAAAATTTCAGCCATTTAGGAAAAGAGGAAGGGAAGTAAATGAAAGTAAATGGCTAATAAAACCTTGTCCAACAGGGTATCAGATATCTCTTTCTGCTTCAGAGTATTGATCAAAGGATGCAAAGCACCCTCAGCTTCAATGATCTGGCAAACACCATTGCTACACAAGAAAATAATCAACATGAAAAATAAATACTTTTATATGATGACAAAGATGTAAAAGAGGGAAATGCTGCTAAATCCAGCGGAAGGTGGCTGGCAAACCACTTTGGTTATCATAGATCACGTTTAATCAACCATGATAACATAAAGGCAAAACAGCGAAGAAAGATCTAAGCATCTAAAGCCCAAACCCATCATTCCCCAAGTGGATGGAAAAAGGGAAGGTAAATGCAAACTATCAATAAGCATCCTCTGAATTTAGAATGCAATAGAAGCAAGAGTATGGAGCATTCAATGTCGTAGTTGTGAAGCATGCCTTAAGTTTTAACAAATAGAGAGAAACAAATCAATCAGCTAAGCAAACATCTTTCAAGTGAGTATCCTTCTTTGAAATTCTCATGTCAAATATTAAATTACCATCATCATTCTAATATTAATAGATTTCTTTTTCTAAAGATGGAAGAATGCATCAAAATATCTTTGATGATTGCTGGATACCTGTCACAGTTGGTTAAGGGCCTCAAAAAATAGAGAGGTCCATATTACCTGAGGGACAATCTCTCGAGCGCATGGGTTGAAGCTATTTTAATAGCATCATTAGCCCGCTCTAAAAGCTTCACCAGATGATTGATAGCTCCAGCTTCTTTGAATGATATGCGCATATACTCATTGATAGATGCATCAGCAATGGACTCAGCAACTCTTCTTATAGCAGACTCATCTTCAAGTCCAAGAATTAAAATAAGCCGAGCTACGCCATCTACGCATGGCAAAAGTGTTAACCTTCCACCAGAAGAATTCTCAGGTTGCAATTTTCCTTCATCTTCTAATTCAATAGCCCCAATTCTGGCAAGAAATTGTTGCTGAGTACGTCCAACTATGGCATTCTTTCTGACTTCCTCAACATTAAGGCGTTCGCCATTTACATTTAATCCAAGCAGTAACTCAGAGGCACCAAACCTTGAAGGGCCCTTAGAAGTCTTTTCAATCTCTGTACCATCAGGTAAGCTAGGCCAAGAATACAAAGATGGCCTGAAGGATTTATATGCATGTGCACCAACCATTGGAACAGGAACAAGACCCTCTTCAATAATTAGAATTCGATAGTAATCATTCTTAGCAAATTCCAACAATGCATTTTTCGCTTCCTTTCTTATGACTTTGGATCCCTCCACATCAGTCTTTAAAAGTGCTTCCGCCTGGAACACACCCAATAGGTTAGCTTCTTGTAAAGGAAGACCCAAAAGTCAAAGTCATCAGCACGAGGAAAACAAGCAGAATGAATGATTAAACAAATGCGTTTGCCAGTTCCACTCGACTGACATGCTTATTCTGACAGACTTAGTCCACTTCATGACAGATAATCATCTACCAGGCTCTAAAAAATTCCGCAGTTTAATATCTTTTTGGATCAGTTCCCTCAGCATGGAAATCAAAGAGAGTAAGGATCAATATTGCTCCATGCCTCCTAGGTTCACCATACTTATTCATTGTAACACTGATTTATGACATTTTTATACATGTAGTGCATGTTTCGATGCACAAAACAGAATAAAGACAAGAAATGCTCTACAGATACAACAAAGGGAGAAAAAAATTAATCACGGTTTACGCAAGCAGATGTGCATTTGGTTCAATCAGAAGCACTATGTTGAACCAAGTCAGAAGAATAACATTGTACAAGTCAGCATTATTTTTCAAGCACAACTCTATGCTGGGGGGGCAAGAACTTGAGACTGTGCACTACCCAATTATTAACAGTTTAATGAAACATCAAACTTCTCAAATAAATTTAGTCCAACACTATTAATTTTGGTTCATAGAAAAATATGATGACTCTTTTTCACTTTTGTTCTTTCATTAGATATTTGGTCTGCCAAATAAAGTGCCATTAAATTTCAAAGCACTATCAATTAGTTATTGCTCAAGGAACTACACAATTAAAGGAAGCCTCACCAATTTTGGGATGACACCATATTCAACCATGATTTCGTGGTTCGATTCATTAAGCGCCAAAGTGGACAATACCCCTCCTGCTGCCTCCTTCACTTTTATGTCCTCATCATCGAGGGATTTAATTATCAATGGCAAGACCTCAGAGTTAGCAATCTTTAATCTGAAATTCTCATCCACTGACAGGTTCCACAAGGTACACAAACATTGCTCTTTTACCTGCAGAAATTAGTTCATAAAATGTATTAGTTTCTCCTTCCAAGACTCATATGCTCGTGGAGAGAAATTCTGCCAATAGATACCTCTCCTATACCTCGGGAGTCAGAGAAGGTCGACTTAGCAAACCAGTCATCTCCTCCATGGCTCCAGCTCCAGCCACTGACTCTCTATATATATTTACAGATGATATCGATCTCAGAAGTCCTGCAGCTGCTTCACACGCTGAAGTTGAGTCTGATGTTAGAAGATTTACAGTTAGATTTATGCACCCATGAAATTGCATGATGGCATCGATCTGCTTCTTCCCTCCCAGTGAGTATTTCCACAGTGCCACTACTGCCTGTTCCCGGTCAAGGGGATCTTGGTCTAGCCCAAGCATTCGCACGAACAAGGCTACATAACCATCCCCGAGACTGGAATCACTTCCATCATTTCCATCAATGTTCTGAATCTCAAGTAACAAAACAAAAGCAATTGTGAACCATATAACATAGCCCAATGTGGGATAAAAGGAGGGAGATGATATGTCCAGTTAACAATCATATCTCCTTCTTTCTGTTGCTTAATTATTCAGTGAAGGGAGATACATATGCAGGGGAGAATAATAAGAGAGAGACAAGAAATCACAACCCTCAGCTACTAACCTTACTGTCATCGATGTAAGCAATCAAGTTAGACATCGTATCTACAGGAAGAATGCAATCGAATCACTATGCATTCTAATACCCCCCCCCCCCCCCCCCCCCAAAAAAAAAAAACATTTTGAATAGGCCCGTCCCAATTCCAAAGCAAAATGCAAAGCAAGCAACGTATTCTCCGCAAGTGCCAGATTAATACCGCAAAGAACCTATGCAAAACCATGCATTAACAGTAAAAATATAGGACATAGGTGCCTTTGCACTTTCATTATTATTAAATATGAGGGCAAGCCCGTGCCCATTCCTCATCTCAAAAAAAATAGTAAACTAAAAAAAATGAACCCAAGAAGCAAATGGCAGCTCCAAAACTGTTAAACCAAAAAAAGGACATAGTTTCAATGAAGAATAACAGCATTTCCTGTGTGGTACAACAGCAACATATACTCGTCTCTTTCTAAATGCCAAAACAGGTGCAGATCCCATATCCCCTAACTTAACCTCAAAAAACCGCCCGAAGAAAATGCACCTACAACCCATAGAAATTAGAAAACAATCCAGCATGCCTAGATTAATCACAACCAAAAGAAAAAGAAAGCTGAAAACCTCGAAAAGTGAACAACTCCGCAACGGAAACGAAGGAGGCCAAGAGAAAGAAACTCACAGGAGACGTGGACTGGCGTGCGGAAGCGTCAACGCTGCCTCCACCATCGCCACAGGCCCGGGCGAGAAATGAACGGTTAGCGTCGAATCTAGGACTAAGCAAAATCATCCTCTTGGTTCTGGTGCTCGGAAAGCGGATAGCCTTTGAACGAGGACTCGAATGACTGGTTTGGCGGAGACGGTGAGGCGTGACGCCGAAGCAAGACGAGATTGCGGCAGCCA
The DNA here is from genome assembly GCA_030064385.1 of Melaleuca quinquenervia. Classification (NCBI taxonomy): domain Eukaryota; kingdom Viridiplantae; phylum Streptophyta; class Magnoliopsida; order Myrtales; family Myrtaceae; genus Melaleuca; species Melaleuca quinquenervia. The sequence continues at coordinate 23,857,120 of CM057719.1, read as the reverse complement.
TCGCTGCGGCTAGAGAAGATGTCCGTGGACTCGCGGTTGATTGAGTAAAGACTCTGCACTCAGTTCGTGCCAAGCAGAAGAAGAAGAAGAAGAAGATATTTGTCTCACAAGAGTTTTCTCGCTCGAGGCCGCTTCATTGCCTTGTGACTTCCTGGGAATCTACTAGAAGAGTTCTCCTCTTTTCTTTGTAAACAGAAATAAACTTTATACACCAAAATTACGAAAATACAATTAAATATTAAAAAATTAAATTTATCTTGTGAAATTAGTATAATCAAATCCTTCCATTAATTTTATTCAACGTGACAAGTGGTCGCATATTTTATCTCCTGTGCATGACAATTTTTATTATTTTCCTTTTCAGATTTTATTTAAGTTAGATTAATTAAAAGAGACAATCATTTAAAAAACACCATGTACTATAGAAGGTAGCCAGCGGGCTGTAGCAAGGCCTAGGCAATATTTGCCACCCCTTCTTGGCGAATTTGAATCACTTGACGTCACATCAGGTGACGTGATGGTCTTGGCTATCTGACGTAAAAAAATCAATATTTTTTTTAATTTTTCCACAACTATCCAACTCAAATCGAACAATTATGGGGCAGGTGACATCATCTCTTGCCGTGGTGCATAAAACGGCAGGGGATCCATTTCCCTTCTTGGCAAGGAGCGGCGACAGCTGCCACCAACAAGGGTCTCTAGGTTTTTACTTTTAGCTTTTTAATTTACTTAGCATTTCTATTTAATTTTCAAATTTTTGCTAGGATGTTTAATTTTCTATTTAGCTATTGTTTTCTTTATTTTTGGTGAATCTTTCCTTGTTTTTTTTTTCTGCAATTGCCTAAGGGAAACATTTTCGTGTACTCGGCAAACAATGATTAACATGACAAATACAGCTCTTTAAAGTGCAATAATATGAGAATATAACTTTATCTCAAAATAAAAATAATTATTTTTTTATTCACGTTAAGAATATTTGTATGATATATATTATATATATATTTTGCACTCACTTTGACTTTTGTCTTATATGCAATTTCTTGGTAATTCTTTGAGTGAAGTTAACAAAACATTTCCATAACAATTGCATCGACATCGTATATGCTGATATCCTTTGTTAACTTAATGTACTTCAAGCCATCTATGTACTTCCATATTATCTGGAGAAAAAAAAAACTCGTGCTTTTCTTCCCATTTTTTAGCTAGCTTCATCCAACGTGTGATTTACCAATATAATTTAAGAATTGTCTCAAACTTTCTTTAGAAATTTCTCAACATTTCGAATTTTTGCTCAAAAAATTGAAAGAAAAATTTGGCGCTGACTGGATATTGACTCATATGGCTAATACAAATAAGAAGCACGCTTTAACAATAGCTTATTGTAATCTAGCAAACATTTTCGGACGCCCAACAAAAGCATGTCCACATCATATATCTATTAAATTTTTTCCTTCCAAATGTTTTCTAAAAGATTACTTAAAAAATGGCAAAAGTTGGAATTGAATTTTTACTTCGACCTTTATATGAGGTTTGAATATATTTGTTTTATATTTCTGTATTTGTTTTATATTTCTGTTGATAAGTAGAACGACCAAATAATCTCTATAAATATATATTTTTCTTCAAGTTCTTATTCCATCAATCGTTTCTTTCAATTGAGCAATTACAAATATAAATATCGCCCACTTTTACATCATTTCTTATCACGAACAATCTCTTCATCACCCACTTTCAGATGATCCCTTATCATGACCGATCTCTTCATCCAGATATTGTAAAGATTGGAGGCCGAATCGCAAACATACCATCCTCGGAGGAGGCTCTCGACTCATAAAACCATGACATGGAATCAAATCACCAAGCTTAATAAAGGATGGGCTAGAGTGTTGTCCGACGTGGCCACAATTAACAAGAAAATATTGGGTTATCTTTATGGTCGAGTAAACAAAAGCTAATACTTGAAACCCATTTATATGATTTACCTCATTGAACTACTTAATAATCGGGAGACAAACTTGAATGTGGTTTAGAAACACGACATAAGTGCGATCTAATGTTACCCTATTTTGACCTTTAAGTTAAGTTTCGACTCCATTAAAATGTTAATTGTATAACATATGACATTGACATAGTGGGCAAATTGCACTCCCCCATCTACGGCTGCTAGTGAACAATGTCAGAGTAGAACCTGCAATTTTTATCGTACGTTCAGGCAAACGAACTCTGGGTTTTTCATTAACGTGCTAGATTTTTCAAGATCATCATCCACAGTAGAGACGTGTCCACCCCCGTTACTCGCCACCTCATTGCTGTCCATTGGCAGATCTCCATCCTCCTCTCCACTTCTTACTACGCCAGATCGTGGGTTTGGACGTCAAGTTGCATACGAACTTCATGCCACCCCTCACCTCTATTTCCATCACTGCTGTCTTGTCTATCATATAAACGTTTTTACTACGTCCCCTATCACTTTGCAACGCCCTCAGTGACCGACCCAAGGGTCATCTTTGCCGTCATAGGAATTGCCTCTGATACGGAGAAACCGAGTACGGACTACGTTCTACAGGTGGAGATGGTAATAGATATGGCAAAATTGGCTGCAAAGGGCATGAATTGAAGGGCATCGAAGCAAGCGGGTTTGAGATGCTCGAGAAGGAGCTCAAGCGGTGAAATCCGGATACCGCAAGAGATTGCGTTGGGTCTCAAAGGCTTTTAATCGTATATTGGATTGCATGAGTGATATGATAGAATTTTTTAAAATCCAGGTGATATACAAAAGAATTTTTAATTCTATCTCAACCTCCCAATCTAGATTGGGATAATCAAACACAACCATATGGAATTTAGAGAGAAGGGACGCACTAATCGAAAGGGACGGTTCCAAAGCCTTTAGACTTGTGACCTAACAACACCAAATTTGGAAGGAAAAAAATCTTGCATTTAACATAAGATAGATAATTAACAGTCATATCACCCCATAACGTAAATGACGAGTTTATATCTGCGTATGTAGTCATTCACCAACTTTTTTGATCGAGCTAAACTAAAACTTTGACATTAATTATAAGCATCAAATTTTCTCACCTCCATTATGAATTCTATAGCCCATAAATGGACAAATATTTTTTTTTAGATGTTCGAATCATGTACTTCGCTTATGATAAAAGAAAAAAAAGACGGGCGAAAAAGAGAATAAAGTCGTAAAAGGGAGTAGGTGACCTTGAACTCAATCCCACTCTCAACCACACCATTCTCTCACTGCCCATCTCCAGGAAGGCTTGAAAAAAAAACCTTCCTTCATCCTATTTTTCATAGACCAGTAACAACAAAACACTTCAGCAAGGCTATGGCTCAAACAGGGTTCTATTGTTAATTTCTCAATTCGACTTTAAAACGACAAAAGGATTTATGCAGAGGACCCACTACACCTACCAAATAAGGAACAGTAAAGGTCACCTAATTATGTGTCCCCTACATTCATTTCAAAGCTGCCCGTCGTCTAGTTTGGGCTGATCTAACAAGCCTTAACAAGTTCAATCAGCAACTTTACCTCAGACCGTGAACCATATGATCCATAGGATACAGCCTAATGCTTGAACGAAAAAGAGGGTACTGTCAAAAGAATCGTGTTGACGATTATTTCCTAGGTACTTATCAAGTTTAACTTACATAGAAAAATCCAATCTTCAATGCTTGGTTGTGCATGAAACAAAGACAATTGGACCAGTGAAAACTATAAAATTTCCTTAACTAGTTCCTGATTAGGTGACTCCATGACGATTCTCAACAAAATCCCTTTCAAAATTATATTCTCATGACCCACCTCATATTAAAACAAAAAAGAAAAACAAAAGAGAGAGAACTGAAAGGTAAGAAAAGCCCATTTTCACTCCTCAACTGTGAATGTCTCTGAGCCAGTGTTCAAGTGGCAAGAGAATTTTTCAGCTTTAATGCTACAATCCAAAAAAACTTTCGGCAAATAATATCAACACCAGCTGCAACAAATCTTGACCTTACCCCACCACTCTAGTGCTCCTAACATAAAGTCATGTGACTCTTGCCACAGATGGCGGGGGAGAATTCAGCTCAGACATCATATCTAACCATCTGATATGCACGTTGATTCGAGTCCTAATAAGAAGATTGCACTTACAAAAATTCAAGCTGCTCAGTCAAGACTATAATATACGAAACATCATCAAGAAGGCAGAGAACCTGAAGAATTATGAACACATATGCTTCTTCGTGGTTCCAACTTGGCACCTCAGCTATGATAATGTAAATATATGAACCAACAAGTTAGTGATCGTCAGTAATTCTCAGCATACATGCTTCTTCCTGGTTCCAACAAGAAAGACTTTCTTTTGGGAACCTGGGGGAAACGTTAAGATGCAACTGAAACCAAAGAAGCAGAACATTTGCGTGGGATGGGCTCAAAATATCATCAAAAGCAACTAAAGCATTTTATTCATCGAAAGAAGTCTTCTGATCAACCACAATAACAAGGATCCACCAAATACCAAGAATAGTAAGACCAACACGACCAATTTGACCAAAAAATAGGACGTAAAGAAGCCACTCACAACTAGGAGTCGGCCAATCACCTAATTAAAATAAATCCTCAGTGGGAAGATACTTTGAGACTGAAGGACTTATTGATCCACGACTTCCAGCTTCCACTGCCCTTCCGCGTGATGGCGGCAGCAGGGGACCTCCCGTCATCAGCCATCACCTCTGTCTTCGGTTTCTTGCATAGAAGGAAGTTCCGAGCTCCAGGCAACCCGATCATATCCCACGGGCTCAGAGCTGAAACCAGTTACAAAAATAGAAAGAATCATATGAGTCATATACCCAATTGCAGAATAACCATTATAGTCTTAGTAAAACTGACAAATTCAAATAGGAACATTCAGGCTCTGCTGAATTAATCTGCAAACCAAATCGCAACACAGACTCGTATGACATAAAATTCAACGAGGAAACACAGAACGCAATCATAAACTTTTTCGGTTCCACGCACCAACACTCAAAATCATATTTTCACACCCCCAATTTGCTCTCATAGGACATACCATCTGATCCAGAAGTTGGGCAGTACAGCAAGAAATCGTTGAGATCGGATCCCAGGACCGGAAGCCTCCCCTCGCGAGCGTAGCACTTGAGCGCGGTGTCGATGACCGTGGCCACAAGCTCCTCCTCGCCCACAACGAACCGGATCGGCCCGGCGCTCCCCAGCACGTTGATGCTGATCAGGAGCCTATTGCCCTTGGCGCTCTGATTCTTCTTCTGCTTGTAGAGCAACATCTCGACCCGAAGAACAAAAACAGAAACGGAAACCCGAATCCAAACAGCCTCGAAGGAACCAAAAACAAGAACCGACCAATCAATCCCGAGGAGGGAAGGAAGAGAGAGAGAGATCAAGAGCGCGACAGAGCGAGAGACGGAGAGAGAGAGAGACGGAGAGAGAGGGAGGAGTCAAAAATGTGGGGAAGCGATCACCGGGAGCAATTGGGAGCGTGGGGGGTTTTCTCTCAAGGGTCGACGCCAAGGCAGCGGTAGTACCAGCCTTCCTTGCAAGAACCGAAGGCGAAAACGAGAGCGCTCACCCTTGATCGGAAAAGGGAGAGCATGAAATTGCTACTGCTGCTCGAGATTTCCACCATTCACAACGAGTTGGGGCTCGACCGATTGATCCAGAGAGAGAGAGACAGAGACAGAGACAGAGAGAGATCTCTAGGGAGCGAAAAGGAATGGTGAGAGCGAGGACGAGAAACGGGAGAGAGAGAGCGAGAGGGTCCTATAAATTTGGGGGCGGAAAGGGGGTGGGTTGGGGTTAGGGTTTCGTCGTTCCCTATAAAATCGAGCTCGGTCGAGGGTGGTTGGCGTCCCTCGGCGAGTCTCCTAAAAGGGGCGAGAAATCTGGAGAAAGGAAGAGACGCCGCCGTGTTTCGGGCGTCGTCGTGTCGGCTCGGCGATTTCCGCTTTTGCGGGGGTTGAAATTCTCCCGCTGTTTCCCGCAGACTAATCGCGGCGGCCCCGCTTCTTTCGGGTTTCGTTCTCGGGAAATTTTGACGGGCTCCTTTCGGAGCGGTCGCGTTTGCCCTTTTAAGACATGAGCCAAGCCACCACCGACCTCGTCAACCGTGCTCTTCCAGAATAATTTCCCCCCATTTCCAAATATCCCCAAACGGAAACAAAATAAAAAGAGAATAAAAATGGGATTCACCGCGAAAGTTAAAACAAAAAGGGCAAAAAATTAAAATGAAAAATGAAAGGTAAAAAAAAAACAGCCGTTGATTAGGAAACTGGCTCTAATATGCAATTTAAAGAAGGGCGAATAGTTCGATAATCGAAACTTGATATGTTTGGTGGAAAATTATCACGAACAAGTTTGATGCATGCGGGAGTAGATTGATATGTGCAAGAATCGGATCGCGATAGTGCATTCGGATTTTTATAGTGGTTCGGCTTAAGATCGAGCTTACATCAACTCTTCCATATTACCAATAAATTGGAGAATACTAGTAATTTGTGGAGATGTTATGGCATAGCCCGTGATGCTTCTACTTGGAAGTAGTAGATCACAATACCAAACCCGTACACTTCTCGACGAAGATCACAATTAGTGGCAAAACCCTATCAGTCGATAAGCTCCTAGATCACAATTAGAGTTCTGAACTCGTGATTTGTTGTCAATGATGTGGAGACTTAGATCGATGGTTAAAAGAATTCCTGGGTCTTCAAATTAGAATGTATGATATTGGGTCTTCAATAATGTCAAACTTGGAAACTTCCATATGGTGTTTTCCTTGACACGTAAGATGTAAAGCAATTGCATACTTTAAAACGAGGAAATATTATATTTTCAAAATACCCGCCGTAAAATATCACGGGACAATTGACGCGTTAAAAACTTTAATATTCTCCTTATTCGATCGCTTAGCAAAACTACAAAATAAGAGATCCAAAATAATTACGAATTAATTCTCATCGGCTATAATCGTTTTGGATCATTGTCACTAGACGGCAATTCCCTCGCGATCATCCGGTCCCACTAGACGAGGACGGCATGCTCCTACCTAATAGCCGCGAGGGAGTAAATCATCACTCTATCATTCTAATTGGGTGAACCCGTCGCCATTTTATCTAATCATGAATCACGAGGGCAACTTGGAACCACGTCGCGATCCCTCACCTAACCACACCAAAGAGCAATTTCCAGCTGCGCTTGTTTAATGCAGCCCCAATTTCCTCTCGAACGAGAAGCTACACGACAGGAACAAAAAGGGGACCGTAAAAAAGGACAGCCTCCGTACTTATATCGCATGCACAGAACGTGCGTGGGACTGATCACCGATGCGGGGGATCTCACTGTCGTTTGTTTAACGGTGGGTGCGGTTAAGCTGTCGCTGTGGACCGACCTGCTGTCACATTTCGGACGGATGACCGGACGGCAGATGCGGATGCTTTGTTCCTTGTGCGCGGCATATTCTCGGGTCTCGCATGTGCCCCGGCGAATCCGGAGAATCGAGGCGGAATTGACCCGCGTTTCTTTCGGGCTGACCCGCGCCGCCCATTTGGACATCTTTCAGGATCATCGTCACGGGCTGAACATGTTATCCGCCACGATGAAATTGAGGGGCGCCGACCGCTCCGCCCGTAGAAAATTTTCGCCCTGAAAAGCGAATGATTTGATTGTTCTTTTTTAAGAACGATCGCTTATGCTGTCGAGAAATATGGAATGGATGAACATTTCTATCTGTCATTCTTAAAAAAATATTTAAATATAAATTGTTGTTGGTAATATAAATATTTTTTATTGATGAATTATTTCAAGTTTCGGATGGTATGCTTTATGAAAGAAATGGATGCTTTAACATGCAGCAATCATCCCTTTTTTTATTTATAAATTTTAAGTTATAGATGGCATATCTGTTTTTGATAAACGCCCTAAAAACAATCGCGCTATTATTTTTTTCGTTCTTTAGTTTTGATGCTCACATAAAATAAGATAATGTTAATGCATTTATTAAGAGAGAGAGGAAATGTTGATTTGATCCGATGACTATATTATAGGCAATCCGCTTCGAAATGGTTAGATTTGTACCCTATAATTGGAACCAGGCCAGTTCTCTTGGGCACTGGACTAGACAGGTTGGTCTTATTTCGGACTCTAGTTTCCAATTTTGGGAATTATATACTAGACATGATTCTGTGCAAACTTCTAAATGTCCACCAATCACCAGCCCGGTTTCATAATTGAACCGGAACTGATACCCGCCCTGGAAAATATATAGGGAGAAAAGATGCTAAAACGAACCCCACAACAGATATGCAGTAAAAAAAGTAGTTGGGTTCCTATTTTCCAAAGTATTTTGTTCGGTCCAAAACCAACGTGTGAAGCGATTTACACATTCATGGTTGAATGATTGATACGTGAAAAATTCCTGCTAATTACATATCACCTAATATAAATGTTAATTATTGTATATTCAGTATGTTCAAATTTTGTTATGCTGACGGTGAGCCTAACAATAAACTTATTTCTGAAAATAAAAAAGCAGTTCTTCAAATTTCAAACACAATTAATTTCAAAAAGGTGCGGCCCATGTGACCGAGAGATCCTACAACAGGTAATCTGTAACATGCTCATTTCTGGGGGGAAAAAAACAAGAGCATTTCTAGAAAGTTCCAGCACGATTTGAAAATTGACGTATGCCACACGAGCAAGAGACTTGGTAGGATAATTTGTTGGACTCCATCATTCCAGAAATTAGCAAATATGGCGTAAGCATGGGTGTTAAATATGAAAAAAGAGGGTTTGATAAAAGGAGTAAAGCTCACTACTGAAATTCGAATTGCTTTAGGAAACCGATTTAAATTCTAACAGGATAAGGGAAATTACTTTAGATTCGGAATATATGAGCGATTTTTAGGATGGCATTAATTTTGGTGCTGCTTCATCTCTTTTATCTTTCAGCAAGCATGGGCTGTTCATAAAAATTTATGGCAAAACTTTGATGCCACGGGACAAATGAGCCGCCTCGTGCATCTTTCCAAACGGAAAAGATGGAGAATATGCCTTTTGAACAAGGTTGGCAGGTTTGTCTTGTTTATTTGAAGGCAGGGAATCGTGTCTACTTAAGTTCTGAAAAATGGGCAACTGAGACACCCTCTTTATCACCTCTCACGGTGGACGTTTGGACGAAACCCAGGATCCGGAAGATGCCATTCTCTGTCTCGCATTTCATCGAACAGGTCACAGACGGAGCAGAAACTGACAGATTGCAGCAACGCACGGCGAATGTAAGCATGAGAGAATCTTGGATTCTGGTTGGCAAATCATATCGGCCGATGAAATCAACATTTTCAGGAAATGAGCCCACAAGTTCAGTGCTCAAAGACAAGCTAGTCAATGTATTCTGACTAGCAGTCTTCTTTGCTTCTATGAGCAATGCCTTTGCTTTGCACGGACGGAAGTTTGAGATTTCATGATCGAATAGCAAGCAAATGCATTTGCGCAATCGTGCTCATGCTGACCGAATGAGAACCTTCAAATGGAACGAATTTAGGGATAAGCTCGTGTTGGGAAAAATAAGATCAATCGGGAGGAAGAATGAAATCAAAATTTGAAACTTGATAACAATTTGTTGAGGGAATTATTTTCCCTACATAATAATTTTGGTATTTCTCTAAAAACTCTTTAAGGGAAGTAACTAAAAAAGATATTTGTATAATTTTTAAAAAGAAGAATTGAAAAGTAATAAAAAAATAATTGATACGTAAAACTTTAAATGTGTACATTAGTCGTTTAGAATTGGACGTAACCATTTGGGAGAACTTTTGTTCGAATAGATATATCATTAGAAAAAACATTGAAAATTATGATAAAAAATAGTAAATATTTCTTTTCTCGTTTTGAATTTCAGAATTTATGAAAATAACAACTTTCAAGGAGAAGAAATTATGTTTGAATAGACACAACTCGTCAAATGTTAAGAGGACGGACATAACTGTCCAAAAGTTGTAAGACCGCCCAATAATCGTTAGGCAAAATAATAAATTTCAAAATTAATTAAAAATCTAACTGTAATTCTTTTGTGAATAGTCACAATATTCTATAAGGACAAGACAATTGTAAAATAATAATAAATTCAAATTTTAATAATAAAAATAATAAATGAGGATTAGTATCCCGCAGAGTGCTAAGTGCACATAATATTCTCACACTCGCACGCGGATATTGATATTGTAGGATCAAGCCCACTTAGCTCTATGGTCTTCAATTATACTGTTCGAAGACTCTCACACTCTAATATTGGCCTACCAAACTTTCTTACATGGGATAAAGAAATTTGTTTTATAAACAAACTTCCAACAATCATCCACTTCGTTTGTAAAGTGAAAGTTACCAAACAAAATAAATAATTTGTTCCTATTGAAACCCTATGGAAAAGAAGAAATCGGAAAGGAGGAAAGAAGGGGAAACAAATCTAGACCGTCCAATGGCTCTTCAAGTGTCAACGCAGGGTTTGAACCAAGATTTCGAGACGGATGTGATAGGGTATTAGTACAGCCGACACATAATCTAAATGTGAAAATTTGTCCTCTAAAAATGGAAATATGGAACCCGCTCCGAAGCCCCTGGAAGATTCTGTCTAAGCCTGGGGCTTCTTCGACCATGTCACTGCTCAATCTCAGAACGGAGCATGCTGGTTTAGTATTGTCTCTGCACGTTTTTAGCGATATGCAGCATATCCGAACCATATCCAGAGGAAGAGGAATATGCCATCTTCATCTCCCCGGCGTGCGCATGCAGTATCAAACTAGAACCACAAAGAAGATGACCAGTTCAAGACAGGACAACAATAATATCTCGTCTCTTTGGTGGCTTGTTTTCTGATATTTCTACACTTCGCAGATATTGGAATTGTGAGGTTGCCATTGAACTCACCTCCGCTCTTATCTTCTCACACACAGAAGAAAATAGTTTTCATTTCGCAACGTGGCGTCCACTTCGCCATCCTCGATGACGCTTCAAAATATGAGCGCCCAGAAATCGGCGATTATCCCCTCCTTTTACCCCGCAAAGCCGTTGCTGACCAACCTAAGTGTAATATTTATGTGCCGTCCAATAAGGAGTGCAGGAGTTAGATCGTTAAGCGTTGCGAGGTACGATGAAGTTTTGGTTGACGACGAAATCGACAAGATCCGGAGGCTCCAGAATGGGTCGGACGTGCGCGGTGTTGCACTGGTGGGTGAGAAGGGCCGGACGGTGGACTTGACGCCACCGGCAGTGGATGCGATCGCAGAGAGCTTCGGGGAGTGGGTGATCAAGGGCTTGGAGAGCGAAGATGGGAGGCCGGTCCAGGACGTTAGGGTTTCCCTTGGGAGGGACCCCAGGATTTCCGGTTCGGTGTTGAGCGTGGCCGTGTTTGCCGGGCTTTCGAGAGCCGGTTGCACGGCGTTCGACATGGGGCTTGCTACAACACCGGCTTGTTTCATGAGCACCGTGTTGGAGCCGTTCTCTTACGATGCTTCCATCATGGTAGTGTAATGATGCGCGGTTAGCACTCTTTTTCTTATTTTCAATTTGTTCTGATAGATTACGCCCACGAGGCATCCACGGTTTACGTTCTTCATTATCAAGAAGCTTAAACTAACAAGAGTCTGGCCGCACGGACATTAAGCATGTTTCTTTACTGATCATATCAGGAGAGCAATCCTGTGCTTAATTGGCGATATTGCCAAAGCACAAAATTCAAGAGGTTTTTGTTTGCTCTCTTGTCGATAAACAATTGAAGTTTTCAATTCATCGTCAAACGGAAACTGAGGCAGCTGAGAAATGCTTTTGGCTATGGCAGATGACAGCATCTCACTTGCCTTACACCCGAAACGGTCTCAAGTTCTTCACTAAGAAAGGAGGGCTGACCTCACCGGAGGTGGAGGAGATATGCGACCGGGCCGCTCGAAAGTATGCGAATCGGCTGACAAAGGTGTCGACCTTGCTCGCCATTCCCCCGACCCGGGTGGACTTCATGAGCGCCTATGCCAGGCACCTCCGCGACATCATCAAGGAAAGAGTGAATCACCCCGCTCACTATGACACGCCCCTCAGAGGCTTCCAGGTAAATTATCTCGACTAAATTGCTTATCCCAAATTTCCCATTCAAATAAATTTCTTGTAAACATAGTATACTCTTCTGCAGCCGAAGGTGCAATGCACCATCTTATCCTGTTCTTGTGGCCTTGATTCCTAGAGTTCTTTTTGTCCTCTCTACACAAACCTTTTGGTTGATATTTAAATGATCGCACTAGTTAAATTCTGTACACAAATTCCTTATCTTGAAAAATACTCAGGCTTTGGTTTCTTCTATGAGTGAAAATACACTCTGGCTGAGCCATTTGAATTGCTGACATCGAGCCTGAATTTACATATAGATCATAGTAAACGCTGGGAATGGCTCAGGAGGCTTCTTCACCTGGGATGTGCTGGACAAGCTCGGCGCGGATACCTTCGGCTCGCTCCACCTCAACCCGGACGGCATGTTCCCCAACCACATCCCGAACCCCGAGGACAAGACTGCCATGGCCCTCACTCGGGCTGCCGTCCTAGACAACTCGGCTGACCTTGGGATCGTCTTCGACACCGACGTGGACCGCAGCGGCGTGGTCGATGCTAAGGGCAACCCTATCAACGGGGACAAGCTCATTGCCCTCATGTCCGCAATCGTCTTGAGAGAGCACCCGGGGACGACGGTGGTGACCGACGCCCGCACGAGCATGGCCCTCACGAGGTTCATTACGGATAGAGGAGGCCATCATTGCTTGTACCGGGTCGGTTATAGGAACGTCATCGATAAGGGGGTTCAACTCAATAAGGACGGGATCGAGACTCATCTGATGATGGAAACGTCCGGCCACGGAGCACTTAAGGAGAATTATTTTCTTGATGATGGTAAGTTATTAGCTTTTTGCAAGTTTATTGTTCGAGAGAGTTCGTTTTCGTCCATCCCTCCGACTATTTCTCGGATTGGTGATTCACCAGCGTGGACATTACTCTTTTCAAAGTTAATAACTTAACAGAAAATTTTATGTATTAAAAATAAAATAAAGTCCTTGGCAACTAAGTCAACTAGGGGGGTGGTAATTGCTAAACCTATTTGGTAATTAAATCTGACAAAAGTCGTAAGCCGCACTCATTTAGATTGGTAATTTGATCTACAAGTTAGTGAATTCGAAATGGTTAGTGAGTTATGCACATAAAATTGGTAATTTATTTCAAATTTTCCTAACTTGAAAACTACAAAAAAGAATTGGTAATCTCATAAACTTGTTGGTAATTTATTAACGTCTTATCTTGAAAGAAAATCGCTGATCATTTCATTTGCTCTTTTTTTTTTGGGAGATATCAACAATTGTTGAAATTAAGCAACGTAGAAATATTCCGCAGTAATGCGTGTCATCATTTAGTTAGTTTTATCTAGTTTTCAAGATTTGAGAAAGCGCATGCAAACTAGATTGGATTACTTTATTTCCTTCATGAACATGTTATTTGGCAAAGAAATTAAAATGACCGAAATAACATTTTGATAGCTTCGAATCGGAGATGGTGCTTATGAGATTTCTGTGTGCCATTTTCTACAACAAATTGGCCTGGCTAGGCGCTTACATGGTCGTCAAAATCATCATCGAGATGGTACGGATGAAGCTGGCGGGATCTGATGACGGGATCGGCAGTCTCATAGAGGATCTCGAAGAGCCATTGGAGTCCACGGAACTCAGAATGAACGTCATCGCGGAGGCTAGACATGCGAAAGCGAAGGCCGTAGAGGCGGTCGAGGCGTTTCGACAGTACATCGAGGTAGGCGATTGGTGCAGTCGTCTTTAATTAAACCACGTACGAGGAAATCCATTGATCCTAAAAGCGCTAATGCTCAAGAGTTACTGTTTTTTTTTTCCGCAGGAAGGGAGGATTCAGGGATGGGAGCTGGATTCCTGTGGAGATTGCTATGTGAGCGAAGGTTGCCTCGTCGACTCGAACGAAGAGTCGACGGCCATTGATGCTCGAATGTACCGGTACGACATCGATAGCGATCTGGCTTGAATATCTGGTTCAATACATTACTTGACGAGTTGCATGGTTCGTGAGAAGTAGTTAGCCTGAAATTAAGCATATCGGAGATGATGGCTTTCATAGAATACATTTACATATAGCACTCTGCAAATTAATTAGTAGATTGGCTGCTTGTGAATACTTACGTAGATGTATCTTCGTCTTTACACTCAGGGCAAAGGTGTCGGACGAGGAAAATGGGCAATACGGTTGGGTACATTTCCGGCAGAGCATTCACAACCCAAATATTGCTGTAAATATGCAATCGACGGTGCCCGGTGGTTGTCGGTCCATGGTTGCAGTTCTTAGAGACAAGTATGTCACATTAATATTTACATTTATAAGTAATTTACATTCATAAGTATATCTTTTATGCCGTTATCATATTTAGCAATCTTAGCCGATTGGTTTTCTTGTTCTGTTTGTCTTCCAGGTTTCTCCTTGCCAGCGGAATGAACAAGACCCTAGACATCAGCCAGTTTGACAAATACTTAGGCAGCTAGAACTATTGATTATACGCGCATCTCCTGCAGAAGTCGAATCAAAGAAGTTGCTCGAGAAGACTCTATCGACTAAACATACACGTGACACTACATGTTGCGTATACGGTCACATATACAGGATGCACTTTTTCCTTTCGATGCTTGAGGCATCAAACCATCCGATCGACCTTCTTTACACCAAAAGGTTTATGGTTTTATAAAGCACGTGAATCGAATTATTCGAACTTTGGGTCACGTGAGCCTCCTCGTGGGATCTGCATGAGTGCATATTCAGATGAACACGTCATGGATCATATATAGATCAGTCTCCTCGCTGCGATGTTTGGCGTCTTCTAGGAAATAAGGTCAACGAGAAAGGTTTGCTCCGATTAGTCTTTTGATTTGGTAGATTATAAACATAGATATCGCTACGGGAGCCGCTGATGATCGGAACATGAACACGATTAAAAAGGAAAAGTAGGGCGAGCACATGTGAGATGACCTATCTCGACAAAGGATTAAAAGAAGAAGAAGAAGAAGAAGAAAGTCAAGGCAATCACGTCTTGTAAGATGATCATGGGAGAGCGAGAGAAGGGAACCCCGTTGACAATTAGAAGTTGACTGTCAGACCCAAAAACCATCACCCTCAGCTTATGTGATAGCTATAACAATAGTTCGACCGTAATAGAGATTTTAGGTAACAACAATTGCTTGCGCTAACAATACTATATTTAATCAAACCGTGTAAAGTGAATCTTATATGAAGAATGGCCTAAATTGGATCATATCAAGCTACGAACACTTCAGATCATATCCGCTTTTATAATACTTCTTCCGTTTGTTTTGTAGAAAATGTATTATTTGAAATATTATTTTTTAAAAATATAGTTGCCTATTTCATTTGAAATAATTAGTCAATGAAAAATATTTTTTTATCTTCAACAAACATTAATGCGTAAAAATTTCGTAAAAGATAGTATTTTTTCGTTCTTTCAATTTTTCAAAATGATACAAGCGATCGTATTTAATTCATTAACTTCACAAATCAAATGCACTCTAAACAATAAGTCCCAAAAGCAGGGATGGATGACATTCATCTACACACAACATTAATAGTTTAAAATTAAATTTTAAGCACCCCTTAAAAAGAAAGGCACACAAAAGCTTTCTTCTGCATCACAGATGAATAAAGTACGTGTGAAGTTGCATAGACAATGCTTCCGATGGGATGGTTATCATGTCCGAAAAATCACGCACTCCTGATTAGTCAGCTTAAACACAAATTATAGATAACAAACAGCAATTATAAGATTATTTACGTTGATCTAACAGGAGAATTGAAGGGAGAAAATCAGAGAGAGCATAAAATATTGCATTTACGGGGGCCTTATGATCAACTGACAAAACTTGCCTGCTTTTTGGGCTAACCCATGAAGAGCCCACGTCTGCCTCATCCTCCAAAAGTTAGGTCTTGTGCGAGAATGAAGACTACGAAAGTACATAAATATTAAATCACGTCTTCACCTAACGGCTTAAGCTTTTAGGACAGTTGACGATGGTCCTTCACAAAACTTCACATGGTATCAGAGCGGGAGATCCTGAGTTCAAATCTTACCAGGCCCCTAGTCTCCTCAAAGTCCTTCCACGCTTAGTTTTAGACAAAAAAAAAAAAAAACCAGACTAAGCGTGAGGGGGAGTGTGAAAGTACATAAATATTAAATCATGTATTCACCTAACGGCTTAAGCTTTTAGGACAGTTGGCGATGGTCCTTCACAAAATTTCACAAAGACCTCATTCTTTTACGGACTACACTTTCCATGTTTGGGACTTGAACTTACTATGTCTTGTTGATTTAATCTTTCGTTCAGATAAACTTATGTGTTAAGCTCTAATGTCGGATTGACAATATAATTGGAAGTATATAAAGTACTAGAAATGACGTATGCACGTTGCCTGCTTGTCATAAGAAAAAGGTGGCGTTGATAAAAAAGGGTGATCTTGGATTATCAGTGACCGTAAATAACCTATGGTAAGTGGTAGATGATTATGAGAGAGTGGAAGAAGGGAACCGCCTTTTATGATTAAATGTTGATCGTGCCGCACGTGACGATTTTGACATCGCGCTATGTAACGGTTGTTAATACTTTTGTCGTAACGGAGATCAGATTACCAAAATCGTCAATGCAAACAACACTACGTGTAACAGAACATGTGACGCGAATCTTGCGTGCAGATTGAATCATCATATTAGATTACAAAAATCTCGAAACACTTCTCATGTGTTACGGAACGTCGTTGTCCGGTAAACTCAAAATCATTCTCACGACCTAGGAAATTATAATAACTAATCCGTACTTACGTGGTGACGATCTGTCGAGTTTTTTCTTTGGAATTGCACGAGCTCGAACCGTCACGTGTTAACCCGAATCCGAGCCTATATTTTCGGGTCGGATGGACCAATCAATACAATAGACATCGTTCAATCGGAACACTCGACGAGGGGGGCGGCATAGAGAAGACGTCGTCGATGAAAGGGGAACCATGGGCTCGCGGCGGCGGGGGGGAGAGAATATGCCATGAGATGTGCCGGGCGGACATTCTTAGATTCCTCGAGTCGGTTTGACATTACTACTCAGGCGCAGTAGCACGGAATTCCCAGACCATCCCCCCATTTTCTGCATTCCTCCCACATGCATGCTTTCGCTTTCCTCTCTCCTCTCTCTCTGTCTCTGTCTCTGTCTCTCTGTGGGGCTCGCTCGGTCGCTTGCTTTGCGCATTCATCCGTCCCTCCGTGCCTCCGTCATCGAGACTCTCGAAGCCGACGCCGCTCGCACTCGCTGCTCGGTTGGCCAATCCCCGTTGACCAATCTCCTCCGCGTGCCCCCCTCGTTCCTGGAGAGCTTTGGTTGGGGCGGAGCTCCGAATTGTGGCGGGTTTGTGCTGGCCACGTCGGCTGCGGCAAAAACCCTAGTGCTCTGCTTCGCCGCCGAGGAAGCTTGTGATTGAAGTAAGCTCTCTATCTCGCGCTTGTTGATTCGTCGCTCGCGTGGATGGAATGGGCGCGTGAGGTGGAGTAAGTTGTGTGGTCGGCGCTTGCTGATCGGTTGGTTTGTTTCTTCAGATGCGATTTTGCTCCTGGTGCTCTCGGGTGTTGTGCGGAAGGAGCTGAGGGCGGGGGAGTGAAGAGGGGGCGAACTGAGGATCGCGAGTATGGGCTCTGAGAGGCAGTCCATGGGTTTCCTGGAGACGCTGAAAATGGAGCGAATGAGGACTATCCTGCCGCACACATATCCCTATCCTCACGAGCATTCGAGGCACGCTATAATTGCTGTAGTTGTCGGTTGCCTATTTTTCATATCTTCGGACAATATGCACACTCTTATTGAGAAGTTGGATAACAACATCAAGTGGTGGTCTATGTATGCTTGCTTGCTTGGTTTCTTCTATTTCTTTTCGTCTCCTTTCGTTGGGAAGACCATCAAGCCTAGCTACTCGAATTTTAGCAGATGGTGAGCACTCTATTCCGCCCTGAAGCCTAAATGACTGCTTTTGCTATGAATTGGGGCTTGCTTTGTATTCTTTTGAGTGCACTGGCAGTTGTTTTAACTGTCTTGGGGAACAATGCTTGCTTTCACAGGTACATTGCGTGGATTTTAGTGGCGGCTCTGTATCATCTTCCCAGTTTTCAGTCAATGGGAGTGGATTTGAGGATGAATTTGTCTTTATTTTTGACAATTTATGTCTCCTCTATTTTGTTCCTCATTGTCTTCCATATAATATTCCTTGGTCTTTGGTATATTGGACTTGTATCTCGAGTGGCTGGAAGAAGGCCGGAGCTTTGGACCATTTTACAGAATTGTGCGGTTAGTTCGGAGGATCCATTTCTTTTAAGATTATATATCATTTGCTTTAAATTTTCGTTTTTAATGTGATGCACTTCATGTTATGTATAGGTTCTAAGCATTGCCTGCTGTGTATTTTATAGTCACTGTGGCAACCGTGCTATTTTGAAGCAAAGGCCATTTGAGCGAAAAAGTTCTGGTTGGTTCTCTCTTTGGAAGAAAGAACAAAGGAACACATTGATCTCAAAATTCCTTAGGATTCACGAGTTGAAGGACCAGATTTGCTCATCTTGGTTTGCACCAGTTGGGTCTGCTAATGATTATCCCCTCCTGTCGAAGTGGGTCATATATGGGGAGGTATATAATGAAGGCTTTTTTACATTGATCATATACACTGACTTAATTGTTATGACTTGTGAAATCGGTAATTTTTCGTACACTGACATAATTGTTTTTAAGATCTCTTTTTTGGTTGTCTCAGGGCTCAGGCTCTTCTGATGAAATTTCTCCTTTATACTCGTTATGGGCAACTTTTATAGGCCTTTATATTGCCAATTATGTTGTGGAAAGGTCAACAGGGTGAGTGACTTTTTGTCAGTTTTTTCAATAATTATTGGAACTTGCCCCCTTGCCTTGGACATAGTTTTGTGATGGATAATTTGTGCATCTCCTCGTTCTAGTGCAATAGATTACACTTAGGTTTTTTATTGTTCAATTAAGAGCCATATCTGAGGAAGTCGGTAGCCTGAACGTGATGGATGATTTGACTATGTGATAGAGTTCTTCTTTATGATAATGCGGTTGAGAACTAAACATTAAAAAATTAGAGTGCTTTTGTGGTAATAGATGCCGTTGTATCTTTTGAGCTCAACTGTGGCCTGTTTTTCCACCATTCTGTGGTGATTCAACTTAATTTGTTTGAATGTTATAACAAGCAGGTGGGCTCTCACTCACCCTTTATCAGTTGAAGAATTTGAAAAGTTGAAGAAAAAGCAAATGAAACCAAACTTTTTGGACATGGTTCCCTGGTATTCTGGGTATACTGTTTCCCTCTTCTTTTTCCTTTTTTTTTTTGGGGTGGGGGGAGATCTTGCAGAATTTATTCCTCATACAGTTATTTGTTGTGTACTGCAGAACTTCAGCTGATCTTTTTAAGACGATGTTTGACCTCCTAGTGTCAGTAACAGTCTTTGTTGGCCGTTTTGACATGCGCATGATGCAGGTAAAGTTCCATTGTCTAAACTTTATGTGCTTAATTTATGGTGTTCCCTGTCTGTCTTGTAAATCCGCCTCTTAATTGCGGTGTTATGTGACTCTTTATCTGTCAATCAATGTCTCTAAGAAGATAGTTGGCCTGAGAAATCATTTCAGGAGTTTTCCTTTACATTCTTTCCTTGTTGGATCTTAACAAAAGGAACATCGTGGAACTTATGCATTACTAATGCAGCATCAAATTATGCTTAGGTTGTTGTATCAGGTATTTATTTTTGTTGTCCAACTTAGGCACTTGTTTTGAAACTCCCTTTGAGACAAGAAATGGCAAAAAGGAAGAAAAGGTATTTAGATTGTTTGAAGTTTAAATGAGTATATTGTGCTGGCAATGGATCTGAAGTTGCTGTTTGTGACCTTTGAATGCCAATGTTTCCTTTGATCACTTATTTGCAGATTCTCCATCTTTTCCTCAGAGCAATTTGTTGTCACTCTAGCACAAATGAAATCATTGTTTATAGTATAGATTCTCTAATGAAATTAAGCCTTTTGGTCCTGTTTAAGTATAAAACCATGTGTATGTAGTTAACGCGGTGGCTGCGTTGTTTCCTTCTTCTAATTCATCAGGCAGCAATGAACAAGGTTGAAGATGGAGTTGAGCAGGATTTTTTGTATGATCACTTCAGTGAAAAAGATGATTTTTGGTTTGATTTCATGGCTGATACTGGTGATGGTGGAAACTCTTCTTACAGCATTGCACGGCTACTGGCTCAGCCTTCACTTAATGTGACAATCAGTGATTCTATGCTTTCCTTACCACGAGGGAACTTGCTTCTTATTGGGGGTGATCTTGCGTAAGTCAATCGCATGTTTTTTAATTCTACAACATGACGATTCACATCATTTTTAAGTAATGTTGTTGCTCTTGCTATATTCCATCCCTTGGATGAACCAGAGCATGTACAGTATCACAATTTAATGATTGTGGTTCTTGAATAGAATTAGACTGTTAGCATAGAAAGGAATTTATGATATAAACCAATTTAAATTAAATCTATTTAGTGGGTCCAATGCTCATGGTAAATAGTTCTTGTCTACTGAATTTCAAATTTGAATTGGTTTGTTTGTTTTGTAAGTTTGACCCTGTGGTGAACTTTGCTTTGCTTCTGCTCTCTCAATTGTTAAGCAGAATTTTCTCTTTTGGTAAGCAATGATCTGACCCGTGTTTTCTTCAGTCTTAATTATATGAAACAGTGCCAAGCTTTTGTGGTTGGTTAAATGTTGCATTTAGCTTTTTCTGTTCTGTTCTATATGTTATTCTATTTAGACTGCTTGTTATGCATCTACTTTTGTGGGCGGAGCATTTTAATTGGCTTAACTTGCACTTATCGTACCATTAGGCTTATAGATATATGTTATGTTCATTGAGTTTGAAACTCTCATTGGCCACTTTGGGTATGTGACTTGATTACCTCAGGGTTGTTTTATTTTGACTTGCAAAACGCTGAAGCAATTTTTACTTTTCCGCCGAAGTTTAAAATAGTATTAAAATTTTAAAACATGATGAAAAATATGTTCGTGAATCTATGTGTCGGCATTTACTATTTTGTGAAAATTTCAAGTTGTTGAGGTTAAAAACACAGGTCAAAGACTGTGCATCGCAATATTTGGAGAACAGCAAAAAGTAAAACTAATGCCACTCTGGGCACATCTTATTTTTCAAGGTAGTCAAACTCACTTTGGTTACTGACGTCATCATAAAATGGGACTCTAAGATTATATGACAATGTTTTACATACTTAAACAACTAGGTAGAAGTTTCAGTATTATACTCCAAACTGTTAAATTAAGTGATAGGAGATGTTAAACGGTTCCATGCTCTCAATATCATACAAATATTCAGCTAATCTGAAGATGTGGATTTAATTAATATATTAAAAACCGCTTAATTTGTAAGCATGGTTTACAGTATTAGATTGATGAGTAAATATGTGCAACAGTTAATTAATTGACTTACTTCGCATTACCTGCAAAATTAAAATTCCATTTAAAACGAAATCTAGACTAATCTGCAGACTGAACTGTATAGATTTATTTAACTTGAAGTTATCAGATTTTCATTAAGGTAACAGTAACACTGGACCAATGAGATTAGTTCATTTAAGAGTAAAAATCATTGATGCCTATTTCTACTGGAGTGTCACTTTTCACCATCAAAGTACCTCCGTACTGATGTAGCGGATGGTTGGTGTTGTCAAGTATGAAGTTGTTGAGAAAAAACACCAAGATAGAGATAGAAGAAGAGGCTTCTTTTTTCTTTTTTTAATGACCGAGGAATCCACCACGAGCCCCTCGTGCCCGGATGGCACCAAAAGGCCGGGCTCCTATACCTTGGGGGAGACTAGCACAAGACCTCAACACTATGGCCCCCCACTTAAGACGCTAGCAACTGTGGGTTTTGAACCCTCGACTTCAGCGATGAGGGAGAAGCTCTCAACTAACACAACTACCTACAGTTGGGTCGAAGAGGCTTCTTTGATCTGTTGCTTTCCCTGAAAATTTACATTTGCAGTAAAGCAGCAGTGAATCTCTCTTCATTTTCCTTATTTTTTATTTAAAAAAACCAAACTTCAATTAGGCATTAGTGAATCTCACCATTTCACTGATGCAAAATGGACTGACGCAGGTACTCTTTAGTTTTTGGCTTCAAACAAGCCAAATACTCTTACTTAATTCATAGGGGTAGAAATAAACAATCTCACTAAGTCATACACATCTTTTGGGTAGGAGATGAGTCAATACAAGTCAGATTGCGAGTTTTGTGATTTTAACAGGTCAAGTAGCTGTTTGACTAGATTTCACTCATGAACAATCCTGTATGCTAGTTGAGAGGATTATCTTGATTTGGGTCGTAATTTTAGTAGTCAAAGAGTGTTGTCAACCGCAATGATCTTGGGCATTTTTATCTATACTTTTAATGAATGGGTATTCGCTTTATGGGTTGAAAAGAGTCTCTATATCATCTGTCAATATCGTAAGCTCAGGCTAGAAGTGTCAGCTGGTTTGATATTAAAGTAATATTACATTTGTTGCTGAGTATGAAAGGAAGTGTCAGATGGTTTGATATTGAAATAAGCATGTGAACAGAGAATTAGGCATAATTTGCTTGTATGAGTGCATCGTCTTCTAGAAGTGTTCATTCTTGCTTAAGGACACTATTATGCTTCTTTTGTAGATATCCAAATCCGTCTGCATTTACTTACGAAAAGAGGTTCTTTCGTCCTTTTGAGTGTGCTCTTCAGCCTCCACCTTGGTACAAACCAGAGCAGATTGCTGTGAACAAGCCTGAAATTCCATCTGGGTTATCTGAGCTAAAGCAATATGATGGGCCCCAGGCTTTCCTAATTCCTGGGAATCATGGTCAGTTTTGGTTTTCATTGTGACCGTTAAGTTTTTTGTTTGGCTCTTGGATAACACTTAGTTTCATTTTGAAACTCAAAACTGATATTGTTACATTGTGCTCTCCCATATCCTTAGTTGTTTTTCTTATTAGAAGTTTCTCAAATCTGGTGCATTGAAGATGTAATGGTTATCTCATACACGTGGTTTTACAGATTGGTTTGATGGACTTCATACTTTCATGAGGTACATATGTCATAAGAGTTGGTTAGGTGGGTGGTTGATGCCTCAGAAAAAGAGTTATTTTGCTCTGCAACTCCCCAAAAATTGGTGGGTATTTGGCCTTGATCTGGCACTCCATGGTGATATTGATGTGTACCAATTTAAATTCTTCTCAGAGCTGGTAAATAAGAAGGTATTTCCCTAATTTTCTTTGCAATTTTTGACAATGTTTGCTAGAAAAACAACCAGATGAGGAAACTGCTTGAGTTGATGGATCCCGCATAGGACACATAGCTGATAGTTTGTATCACTCTTGAGGATATGCTTCGAGGTTGTATAGCATCTTTCTGCTTTGTGAGTCATGATTTAAATTTTTTCTGGCAGTTCATTTGTTGTGCAGTCTGATATGTTGTTGAGTTGTTTACCATTGGACATATTATTCTGTTAGTAATTTGCTGAGAAGATCATGGTCTTATATTTATGTACTTGTTAAAAGCCTTTTGCAGGATTGTGCATCTATCTGTCCTTTGTTAAGTTATTAGCTTGCGATGTACTCCTGTTGAGGCTAATAGCTCGAGCCTCTGAATACAACTTTAGTTCTATATGTTCAGAATATTCTCTAAGAGAGCTTATCAATCCTATCCTTTGCTAATGCTCTCAGTTTTAATGTTAAGTCCTGCTTTAATACTTTTTCAGACCTGATTTGAAAATGAGTGAGAAGACCTCTATCGATGCCCACAGTGTCCTAGGATAAAAATCTGATTGACCTATCATTTTGCTCTAGTGCTACCATGTGTGCAGCTTAATTTGGAGTTTGGACATATGCCTCGTATAAATAGGAATTATTAATTAGGGATCTTATGATTTCTCATCCATGTAACAGCTAATTACATGTGGAGAATGATGTTTTTTGAGACATGATAGTGCTAATTGTAATTTTCATCTAAACTCATTAACTATGGGAATTTGTTTCATATTCTCTACTACTATCTCTACTACTACTAGCAACTTGTGTTTTCCACAATAGGTTATGGCGATTTTTTAATGTTTCCGATACCTCTAGATATACCTCTTAATTACTATAATACAAAGCGGAACTTTTTTTTAAGGAACTAAAGCTAGTCAAAACCCTCTACATCATAACATGATTACTACAGATGTCTCTTGTTACAGTATCTAATTCCATGTTTTAATGCAGGTTGGGGATGAGGATTCAGTGATCATCCTTACGCATGAACCTAACTGGCTTCTTGATTGGTACTGGAATGATGTTTCTGGAAAAAATTTCACTCATTTGATATGTGATTACTTGAAGGGGAGATGTAAACTTCGAATTGCTGGGGACTTGCATCATTATATGCGCCACTCATATGTAGCTTCAGATGAGCCAGTTTATGTGCAGCATCTACTTGTGAATGGTTGTGGTGGGGCGTTTTTACACCCAACCCATGTATTTGGGAACTTCAAGGAATACTGTGGAGCTACTTATGAAACCAAGGCTTCTTATCCGTCTTTTGAAGATTCCAGCAGGGTATATGACAAGACAGTATCCAGCTTCTTTGATCAATTAGTTGTAAACTGTAGTGCGAATTCTTACTTTTATTTGGGTACTTTGCAGATTGCTTTGGGGAATATCTTGAAATTTCGGAAGAAAAACTGGCAATTCGATATTATTGGTGGTATTATCTACTTTGTACTGGCTTTTTCAATGTTCCCACAAGTGAGTATGCGTTAGCTGAATGTGATTTCTGCATTCAGATTCTTGGTAGACTGGTATCATGTCGCTTAGCACTTGGCACTTAGCATATCCCTTATTTATTAATCCAGTCTGTCAGAAGCAGGGTGTTTTCATTTTACTCAACTCATCATTGTGAATCCGTTTTAAGCAGTCAAAGTTCCCAGGAAATAATTCAAGTTTCAAAGATAACTCAAACAAATAGCATGGAGCCTACTTATCCTGCTGCTTATTTATTGTTGTGTGGATATGTAAGTAGTTCGCTTTTTCTTGGGCTTGCAGTGTAAGCTCAATCACATGTTACAAGGTGACTCAGTCTCTGGTCATTTGAAGAGCTTTTTTCTCACTGTGTGGGCTGCTTTCAAGTACTTGGTGGAACAGTCTTATGTATCACTAGCAGGTGCTTTGCTACTGCTAATTGTAGCTGTCACATTTGTACCATCAAAAGCTTCACGGAAGAAACGAGTGATGATTGGTGTGCTTCATGTTTTTGCACACTTGACGGCTGCTCTAATTCTTATGCTACTGATGGAATTGGGTGTAGAGACCTGCATCAGGCATAAACTTTTGGCAACTTCAGGTTACTCTTCATACTTTCTGATGTATGTGTATTTTTTGACTCAAGATATTGATTCTTCATGAATAAGTGGATGCTTGATTTGATCCTCTGCTTTGACATAATGGAGAAGTGAACGCATCTCCAGTGGAAAACCGATGTTCAATTGATGAATGTAACTTCATTTAATTTCCTCTTGTAGCACGTGTACATCTACTCTTAAAAGCAGACACTGCATTTTTCTTGATCTTGTGTGTTATGTCCTTCTGTCGGCTAACTAAGAATTTGCATAAGTGTCTGAGATATTGACCTAGATTTATATCTTAGGTTATCACACATTGTACCAGTGGTACCGAACTGTAGAGAGTGAGCACTTTCCAGATCCAACCGGCCTTCGAGCTCGTATAGAACAATGGACATTTGGTCTATATCCTGCTTGCATCAAATATCTCATGTCCGCCTTCGATGTCCCAGAGGTTTGCATCCTTTATGTTTTTTTCTTAGTGCTATTTTTCAAATATGGTTATCTTATATGACATATTTTCTGACTTTTTTTTGGATTGAATTGCTAGGTCATGGCTGTATCAAGGACAAACATCTGCCAGAGGGGAATGGAATCATTATCACGCGGTGCTGCTGTGATATATTATGCCTCTGTGTTTCTCTATTTCTGGGTCTTTTCCACTCCTGTTGTCTCTCTAGTTTTTGGAAGCTACTTATACATCTGCATTAACTGGCTTCATTTACACTTCGATGAGGCCTTCTCCTCCCTTCGAATTGCTAATTACAAGGGATTTACACGATTCCACATAAACAGTCAAGGTGATCTTGAAGTCTATACCCTAGTAGTTGATAAGGTAAGTGGTCAGAACTATCTGCTGCTTTAGTATTATGAAATACCATCAGCTTATTCTTTACTCTGTCATTTATATTTTAAGCAATATGATTTCTTTGTGAAAATCTTCATGGAAGGCTTATTGTTCATCAGAATATAATTTGAAATTGAAGCAGCACTATTTGCAGGATGTCTTGTATTATCTCTATTGTTTGCTTATTTGTTTATATGTTGCACTATTTTGTACTACATACACCATTGTCTAGAATTAAACACTGGCAGAAAAGTTAGACGCTATTTTGTCAATGGATTCCCTACCAGTATCTTCTCTGTTGTTGTTTTGGAGTACTTATAGTATATTAAGGACAAGGTGCTTCATGAAGGGACTAATCAGCAATAAAGAAAAGGTTTTGAGAGTTTTGCTTGGTGCATTGTGTTGTAAAGTGGTCTCCTGTTGTACTTGGTTGTTAGATATGAAATTTGCTTCTATGCGGATTCAGTGTTGTGGCCTGTTAAATATATCTGAAAGAGTTTTGACTTAAGTGCATTGTCTTGGGAACTGGTTAAAACCCTGGTGTTGTGAGATATGCGTCACTTGTTTGGTCAGATTCACTAATAAGGTCTGTTAAATATATGTTTTTTTTTTTGGTAAGGACTGTTAAATATATGTTTTTTTTTGGTAAATGTAAGTAACTGTTAAATATATGTTTTTTTTTTGGTAAATACTGTTAAATATATGTTTTTTTTTGGTAAATACTGTTAAATATATGTTGCTCCCTATTGAATGCTAAAAAAAAATTAAGAGCAGATATTATGCAACGTATGCCTTGAAAAAGTGTGATGTAATTTGAAATTCTGCAGTAAAACCTTGGAGTGGCATCATGTATTGATAATAATATACCTTTAAAGCATTATCTGTCAGAAAACATTTGTATTCTAAATTGATTATTTCCCTGTTACTAATTGCAACTAGGGCTGTTGAAATTATTGGGATGGAAGGCAGCGGTAGGACAAATGTGCATTAAGAAGGATAAAGGACTATGGAAATGCAGATTGGATTATGGATTTTTGACTGGTAAATAAAATATAACAATGTAAATAGTAGAATGATGCCAGAGATATGGATCCACTAAGGTCATCGAAATTCTGTTTGCCCTTGACTTGTAATGGAGAACTTTCATAGTCAAAGTCTATCTGAGCATAGTTTTTACCCAATTCAAATTATGTTTTCTTTGGTCCGAACATTAAATGTATCATTTCTTTCCACATTATGACGCTTTCCTGCTCAATGGTGTAACTGTTACTAACAGTAATGCTCACCTTGTAATGCAGGTTCCCAAGGAATGGAAGCTGGATGCTGATTGTGATGGAGAACCAAAGCAGCCACAGCAGTTAAGCCACCTTAGGGAGTATCCTAGTAAGTGGAGTTCTGCAGCTCCCTTGCATGACCCAGTAAAAACAGTAAGAATTGTTGACCACTTTATCATAAATGGGACGGTGAAAACTCATTCAGAAGCCTGTAACGGTCAGTAAATTGCTGATGGTCGTCACTCAGTTGGGTATAAAATTCCAATACCTCATCATTCATGAGGCAAGGGCAAGGGATTTGGTCTAGTACAGGTACTGTGTGAAATCTTTATGTCTCATATTATATAGATTTTGTCAGTATGATTTGAGGTGTTTCAACTTTGGCATGTGCTCTCCACATTTTTCAGTTGTCGAGGTATGAGAGAGAACGTGATTGAGGCTGGCCTAGCATGAGACAAGAACATGGTGAAGAGAGTGAATCTTGAATTGACTATGTGACCCTTTGATCAGATCAAATCAGTGATGGATGTCTGCCGCTTTGCTTCTGACACTTGATGAGATTATGAGTCACTCATTTAGGCGACTCTTGCAACAGCAAAGGTGACCACATTATTAGGCACTCTTGTAGTTCATCGTTAGAAGTAGCTTCTGGTAAAATTGTACATAAAAAACGTCCACGGTTGGGATTCCTTCTACAGAGATGGGATAGGTGAATACAGTCTGTAAAGAAAATATCAGACATAATTCTGTACTTGTCCTCTAGATGTAGATGGGATGGCGCTACGATGTAGTATTTGATCAAGGAATGATATCAATGTACCAGTGGATTCTGCTTAAATGACAGTAGCTTCTTTTGCTTTCTTTTATTTTCCTGCATATAGAGCCAGAGAAAGCTGTTCGGTCCTTTTATATTTAGCTGATAAGATTGGAATAAGAGAGAATCACATTTGAGTGCGCTTTCATTGCTAGAAGGATAAAGAAAGATATTGAACGAGAGAGTCAGAAAATTGAGGAGGATAACATAAGTGGAGGTAGAATAGAGCTTGAGATTGGTTAAAACTCGCATATTTTTTTTTTTGGTCAAGATAAAATTTCATTTATTTCCATGTATATTCAAGAGAGATACAGTACAGGCGAACTGCAAATCAAGAGAATTTCCATATAGCTTCAAAACAAAAGAAGCTCTAAATAAATTATAAGAATTATTAAAACAAAGTTAACACATTCAAAGAGAATAGATGTGATTTCTTTAAACCAAAATCAACCTGTAAGTCACCGAATTCGTTTTCAGTAATGAGTACACGGAGATTTTTATATGTTGCTATGACTTTACCTTTCGGGGGTGTGTGGCTAGGTTCATTCTTCCCAGCACTGTAATCATTTAGAGTTTTTCTTTTTTTAAGGTCAAAGAGAAAGAAAGGTTGAATGAGTATAAATCCCACGTTTGTGAGGGCGAACCTGCTTCGAAATTGAACTTGTACACCATTGAAAATGCAAAGCGAAACCATAAGAATATACACACAAAGATCCCCAAATCTAGTTTAGAGCAGAATAGAAATCACCTTGAAAAGGGAGAGAGAAGCTTTCAGATCTAGATTAAATCGGAGCTGAAAGCTCCTGAACAGGGGGAAAGCAAGGAAAGGAAATAGAGAACCGTAACAGTGAAATAAAAAGATAGAGGGAGGGGAGGCAGAGATCTGGCTCAAACGCTCACCTCCATGGAGGTTGAAGAAGAAAGTTGTGAAGACGGGAGGGAGAGGAGAGAATCCCAGGGACTAGGGCCCGCTGGCTGCGCGTGGTCCGAGTTTACATGCAGAAAAATGCTTGGCAGATCCTCCCCTCCATGAAGGTTGAAGAAGAAAGTTGTGAAGATGAGAGTGAGAGGAGTGAATCCTAGGGAGGAGACAGAAACTAGAGCCGGCAAGCCGCACCGGTGGGCTTTCAAATGGTCCTCTCTTTTTGAAACTGAAGCTCAGAAGTACTTCGGGGAAATAGACTTCCAAGTAAATATCTTTCACTCCAATTTTTGCAACTGGAAATCGTATGCGAGAATCTGAAGGTAATCGATTCGAAGTTTCCGTGACTGAATGTTAGCTCCTCCTCGCAATTTGTAGCTCTGGAAGTCATAAAAAATTACGAGATAAGGCGCGCGGTAATGTTGTAACAACATGGAAAGCTGGTGATTCCAGAAATCTTTAGTTCTGCACAACAGTAAACCCACAGCATCACCCGCTGAATCACTGATTCACACATCTCAGAAACTGAAAGCCGATGAATGGGGTCACCGGCCCTTGGCCACGCTGGCCATGGGTCGGTGACCCTTGCCAAAGGTTGATGAGGGCCACGCCAAGCCCTCGACCAGATCTAGGCGAGGGTCGCAGCCCTCCTTGAGTTGGGCGAAGGTCGCCGGCCTATGGTCAATCTTGCAGCTGCTCGACTCGAGGTGGTGTCTCGTTGAGCGATGACGGCGACTTGGCCATAGGCCGGTGACCCTCACCTAACTCGGGGAGGGCCGTGACCCTCGCCCAAATCTAGGTGAGGGCTTGTGGGGGCCCTCCCTGGTCGTCGATGATGGTCACTAATCCATGGCCGGCATGGCCGGGAGCCGGTGACCCCTGCTAATGGTCCCCATAGGCCAATGACCCTCGCCCAACTCAAGGAGGGCCCGAGGGCTTATGGGGGGCCTCGCCAACCGTCCCCACCCTTGCCAGTGAGGGTGGGGCGGCGGCTGTGGCGAGAGTTTGCCTCCCTCCCCCTTAAACCCCCTCTTTTTTTATTTTGTTTGAATTTTAATTTTAATTATATTAAATGCTGACTTGGCACTTCTGACGAGTTATGTGAGCTGCCAAGTTGGATTTCAGGCAAGTAAGATCGAAATTGATTCTAAAGTGATCCTTTTTTTTTTTTTGAAAAAAATGGCACACTGAATGATCATAATAAAAGTTTTGACACTAAAGTGAGTGGCGTACACAAATTATGTCACTTGTAGTGTTCTTATCCCAAAAAATATTCTATAACATGTATTTTTCTATTGAAGAAGAAAACTTTTTATTCAAAGTTCGGTTCCACCCTCATGAGAGTAAATCATAGGGTAGACAACTTGTTCCAAGGCCGTAACCAAGAACCTCTTCAAGGAGAGGCCAACATCTAGGCTTGTGACCGGGAACCGACCTGGAACATGACCAGCA
The DNA here is from genome assembly GCA_030064385.1 of Melaleuca quinquenervia. NCBI lineage: Eukaryota > Viridiplantae > Streptophyta > Magnoliopsida > Myrtales > Myrtaceae > Melaleuca > Melaleuca quinquenervia. Next base: position 23,826,227 of record CM057719.1, on the reverse strand, counting down.
ACTGTGCAGATCGGCTAGGTGTTGACCACAGTTTCCGCGCTTATAAGAGTTTGTGCATGAATGATCTTGAAGTATACTCAACAAACACAACATAAAGAAAAACCATTCACGAGGCAATGACAAGCGATTCGATCTTCTATAGGAATGCTCTGAAATTTGTGTCCGCTCGCTAATCTAAATAATGTACATTTGCACCATGTGATTCGAGGTGTTTCAACTCTGGCATGTGGATGTCCATCAGTCTTAAGTTTTGCAACTGGATTTGTGTTTGAGTCTCCAAAATCAATTGATTAAAGTTTCCAGTAATTAATTTTTAGCTCCTCCTTCCAATGTGTAGCTCCAGAACTCTTCAAGAAATTTAATTACAAGATAAGGCGCACTTTTTTATTTAAACCTTGGAAAGCTGGCGATTCTTAGAAGTTTTTATTCTGCAAAATAGTACACCCCACATCATCACACACTTATACATCTCAGAAGTCAGAAGCAGTAGCTCCTCTTTATTTCGCCCCTCGAGAACCACGCAAGAGACTTACGACATTCTCTTTCAGCTTTTCCCATCAACCTCAACCTTATTTCGGGGTCAAGTGTTTGTCGAGATCTTTGATGAGATCGACAAGAAACCGGAGATAATTGTGCGGCTCGCCATCAGTGTCTTTGAACTTCTCGTAGATCAACGAAATCTTCACTGCCCCCGACTCGCCCCTGGGGAAAACCTGATACACGATCTTGTAGGCCTTATACTGCTCAAGGATGTGTCCGCCCACAGCCACCATCGTCATCGTCTTGTTTTCCTCATCTATTTCCACCTTCTCCTTGAATTCCTCCTGTACCCCATCTGCAATTTGGTTCAACTTAGATGTGTTTCATTCATGGTAAAGAAACAAACGCTTGAATAATCTAAGATCGTGTTTTGATGATACTGGGTGTCGGGTATGTATTTACAAGCCCGAAGGACCGATCGTGGGGCACAATTTGGGCATTACCCTCCATAGATCAACTGACAACATAGTAAGGTTCATAAGTACCGATGGTGTAGTTCCAGAGTTTGACGGAACCGTGAGTGACCCAGTCGCCCTCATGAATTTCAGCTCCTTGGACTTTGTCCGGTGAGGCATCAGGAAGATGGTGGAGTTCGTAGCTCAAACGTTTGTAGAACTTTTCCGCCGGCGAGTGGATCTCGAACTCTTCCTCCACCTTCCCCTCTAGCCCCATTTTATTTCGCAGTGTGTTTTAGAGCACAAGCCTCTTTCAGGACATTACACTACTGAGTTTCAAGAATGAAGACTGGGTGCGCTTGCTCTGGACTTGATATCCCATTTATAGATGCTTTTGGGGGAGGGGATAAATGACTTTGTGGATGGGGTGCTTGTTGGGTACCCTTTTAAGATATGTAGACACTTATGTCTATCTGATTTTCTGGTTCTCTTAATGCTTCTTAACCTGATTGGACGTCTATCTGACTTTACTTGTGTGGATGCTTAGGTGCGTAATTAGACTCGATGCATGATATGATGCCTGTTGGAATGACTTTGGGTAATTGAATTGCATGAGTAATTTGTGCCAACCTCAATGTTACTTGATTGTTTTGATATGAGCATCACCGATATTTTGCTTTGATTGGATGCATTGAATGAGTGTTTGAATGTCAAAATTGACACCCTTAGATCATGTCATGCGATGGTGACCAAGGAGACAACACATGTATGGGTAAGTGGTATTAGACCAATGTACATTTCGGTCTTAATTTTCTTAACTTGATTGCATGCCTATATATTTTACTTGTGTGGATGCGTAGCTACCCCAGTATCACCTGATTGTTTTGATATGAGCATCACGGATATTTTGCTTTGATTAAATGCATTGGAAAAGTGTCTGAATAACAAAATTGACGCCCTCGGATCATGTCATACGATGGTGATCGAGGAGATGGCACATGTATCAATTGGAAATGTTAGACCAATATCCATTCCGGTTTTAATTTTGTAAAGGTTTGGCCTAAATTCGCATATGCTTAGTCTAATAAAATTCACATAGACTTAGCATCACTTCTTTTAATCCCAGTTTATTTCTCCAGCATTACTGTCAATCGCCTTCTTAACTGTGCAAGATAATAAGCACATGTCCGTCTTTCTATTTATGCTAATTTAAGAAATCTAACATCAACACCAGCGCCTTTAAAGCTTACCTAATATGGATACAGTTGCCCATTGCAATGAATTCATGGTGATTTAAATGTGGCTACAGTTGCTGCAACCCACCTTGTGTGTGGCTGGTATAGCAGGAAGAACAGTTGCGAGCTTCATCTCCGGCCATCTATGGGCTCCACTGAAAACTAAGCATCATTATTGGAGATGCCTTCCGATCTCGGCCGAGCCGTCGGTGACGTGATCGGCGTCCTAAGTGAGCGTCTGTTTGACCATCTTGAGACCGCGATAAAAATTGTATGAGGAATGGACTTCGCAGTAAGTCTTTGACTTAGTAATTCATTAACTTCTGTTTTAGTGGCTCAGGAAGCAACCACGGTGAACATAAATGTTGCAAAAATGGCATTAAGCAATTAGCAAAAATTCAAAAACTTCTGCTGTCATTACTCAAGAGAAGAATAAAAGCATTAAAAAAAAAACATCACTCACCTCATGTGGAAGGATCGATCTCGGGCAAAGTCAGACTTTCTTCAGCTGAATCGTGGTTTCGATTTGACAGGCAGCTGATTAATAGCTTAAGAAGAAGAAAATTTTTTATCTCTCAAATCATGTGCGGGACCAAATCCAACTAAAAGAAGATTTGCGAAATCGTAATCTCCTTCTTTTAATATAATGCAGATCGATTGTCATTTTGCCAAAAGTCAAGATCTAAATAGGAAGGATGTCTACGGAGCCCAACGTGAAATAACAAGTGAGCCTATATTTAGTAAAAGGAAGTATGGTTTGCACCTCCGCAAGTCCGCAAGCTTCTTCACTACTGTGTAGACCACTGTGAGTGAGCTTTAATCAGATTTTGTTTGCTGTGCATATATCAAACTATGTCGAGTCGTAACATCAGCTACATGCACATGCACTATAAAGCAGGAGTAAGTTTCTAGGGATTAGTGAAATAAAAAGTTCTAAAACTGATCGAGAAAATGCAATTGAGTTGTACAGCTTTAAAAAATTGCAATTAAGTCCTAGAATTTGTCAAATTGGGACAATCGAACTTTTCCATTAACGCTGTCAGTTTGGCTTATTGAAAGTGATGAGATAACTTTTCCGAAATTGAGTATATCGTAATGCATGAAACAATCTCCTAACAAATGATTGTGATCCTCTAAACTCGGGATTAGAACGTCAAACTTGAGAGGAAGAGATATGATGTATTTAACTGGTTAGGCCGATATGTGTTCTTTATCTTTCTTCATGTTCCTTTTTTCTTTCCTTCTTTTTTCTTCCTCTTGGTCTGCTGTTCCTTTTTAGCTTCTTCTCTTCAACCTTGTTGTGCGCAGTTGATCATCGTTACTCGCACTAAGTGGTGACTGAAAATAGATTCAAACTGCAAACCAAACTAAACCAAACCAAAGCCTTTTGTGATTTGGTTTGGTTTGGTTTTTGTTCAATCCCCATTTATGCAGCTTAATTTGGCTCAATACCAAAAATCAAGCTAAATGGTACCATGCTCACCCCTACTCTCTCTCTCTCTCTCTCTCTCTCTCTCTCTCTCTCTCTCTCTCTCTCTCTCTCTCTCTCTCTCTCTCTCTCTATGCGTGCTGTGTTGAATCCGTAGAGCTTCAATCATGCAAGCGCACATGTACGAGAGACAGCAATGCTGATGAGTGATCATGTGGGCCGCATCATGAGATTTACATGATTAATAATTTAGATGAAATTGGTCCGCATGTTCTATATATCATAAAATAACTTGAGCCGCTATAGAGAGGCTTTATAAGAGCTTTTATGAAATTAAAATGAAGTTCTAGTAAGAACTCAGGCAAGGGCTTATTTGTGAGATTATTGGTTATAACCGCTCTTAATGAACTCCTTCTCTCCTCGTAAAATTACGTCCCACCATCTGAACCACGCAGCTCTTGTACTTAATTTACTCCTCTTTTGGTTTCAATCAGTTTCCTAACGTCTTAATCAAGAAACAAAGAGCCATTAAATTTTACAACCCTAAGACTAGGGACCATCTGAACTGATATTGCATAGCGACAGATCATATGGATTGAATCCATCTGAAGGTTAGGAGAGTCTTGATCAAATAATAGTTTCACTTGAACTTCTATGGTTATATAGACAAACTCATGCCATCTTAACATTAATTAAACAGTCGAATACATATTGCTTTTTGGATCCAATATATCATTGGCAAACCATTAAGCAAAGTTACCAACAAACCCAAACAAAAGAGAAAGTAGATTCAAGCGAGGGGGAGACGCGAAAATAGATCAGGGAATTCAGCAGTAAGCAGTGCCGATCACTCCCTATTTATTTTTGCATGTTTATTTGGATATTCGAAACACAAGCAGACACCATCATTCATTTTCCTCTTTCGTAGGCTCAGGCCTTGACAAGGTGAGCATCAAGATCTTTAGTCATGTTAGTCATGAAGTCGAGATAGTTGACGGGGTGCGGCATGCTCTCATTCAACTTCTCGTACTCAATGATCACCTTGACGACGTCTGGTCCTCCGTCCTTATGGACTGCCTGCCAGATGGCCTTGTAGCTCTTGTAGTAGTTGAACACGTCGCCTTCGATGCCGACGTGGGTTACGCTCTTATTCTCGTCGTCAAACTCAATCTTCTCCTTGAATGTCTCCTTTCTCCCTTCTGCACAAATTCCACACCGTACATGAAAAATTGTAGGGAGAAAAGCGAGCGAGTAAAGAGTGATTCTTCCTCTTTTCCTCTCATATATATGCTACCATTGTTGTACATCTCCAAATCTTCAAGTTTCGTTGAAATAACTTACTTACCAACTGAGTAAGTCCACTTCCTAGTGGAGCCCGCAGAGATCCATTCACCTTCATGAATCTCCCCAGCGTGCAGATCAGTGCAAGCATTGGGAAGGTGGTGTGGGGTGTTCCTGAAGAAGCTGTAGAACTGATCAGCCGATGACTTGAGATCCACCTCCACCTCCACCTTACCTCTCACCGCCATTGTCTTCTTTTGAGAAAATAAGGACAAGATACGTAACACTCTAAAGTGCGTTCGATGTTTCTCGGTGAATGGCGATAGCTAGTTTGCGCCCTCCTTATATTGGAAAAATGGGAAGGACCTCATCCTTAGGCTCCAGCTTTGCATGATTTGTTGTGTTAATCAAGAAGGTCCCGCTCCATTGAATTGATAAAAGAATAATTAAAGAAATGGGTATGAGCAGCGTATAGTTACCTCGTGAATCACGTGTTATGAGAATCACTCATTCTCCTGGTGGGAGAGATGAACGACAAAGCGAGTAGCTCATTTGCATATTTTTATTTCACGGCAAATACTAATCGCTACTTAAGTACGTAAGGTTTGTGGAATTCAAGTATTTTCTTTGATTTAATTAGGAGAGTCGGTTCTTCGCCATCTTCGGTCTCATTAGTACTGTTGGTAGGCGTTCTATTTGTATTTTTAGCTCATGGCTTTACAATGTGCTTTCCTAGTCAGGGAGCTCTTCTTACACCATCTTTGGAACTATAAAAACGGCGAATGCATGCAAGAGAGAACCGAGAAAAGTGGGGTTGATATTTTCTACTTATCGAGAGGGGTCTTGCATCCATTTAGAAGATGTACACGGGAGTGGGCTGTATTCATTGTTCTTCTACCATGTTTACTCTTAAGAGAGTAGTTATAGTTGATTAGTGAATTCCACTACGCATGATTTTTTCCCTTTCACATAGAATGGGGTTTTCGCGTATATCTTGGTGTAATAACTCTCTTTGGATGCTTCTTTTTTCAAACTGGCATTGCATGACTGTAGTTGTCAGTGGCTAGGCTTTACTGATTGGCTTCACAGTTGAATTATGTGGAGAAGGTGCTCTCTTCCTTGGATTCGGATTTTCTGACTGGGTGGGATCCTCTCAGAGGATCTTTGAAATGGGAGTCGTCCAATTTTTTATGGGACGACTCCCACTTTAATAAGGGAAGGGTTTCAGTTTTTTTTTAAGCAACCATCTGATCTTGAATCAGACGGCTGCGATTGCGTCAAGACACCTTTGCTCAGGAAAGTACATGGGTAGGGGATCCAAACGCTTCTTCCTTGGGATATTGTCAGAGGTCGTCCTCTTCAATGTCGGCCACTGAAGTGATAAAGTCATCGGCGAAGCTCGGAGGGAGATTGGCATTTGGTGAAAAGTGGTGCTTCTTTTTCTAAATCCGGATCACCTGACAGCGCGTCAAGTGACCGGATCCAGATGCATCGGGGACTGTTTGATCCTTGATTTGTACCCGGGCAAAGGATCCAAACACTCTTTTTCTAACATAGATATTACTTAAAATGTGTGTTAGGTGACTTAGATTCCATACAAGGTCGGGAGGCCTCGCCTGTGGAGAAATGTGAAGTTCATTGATTTTACAAGGAACCCGAAGTAGCTGTCGAGTACTTCCATTTCTTCCCGCTGCTGAAGCACTTAAAATCATTTCGATCTGTGACCTCGATTGATCGCTGGCTCATCTGGAGATCACAGTCGTGAAAGTCATGACCCATAAACGTGTCTAACTACCAATCAGAAGGTCATTGAAGAGATGGACAGGGACGAAGGTATGCTTCAATTGATGCAGATGAGAAGCTTTTATCAAGGCGATAACTTCGAATCCCAACCATTTGATTCGCTGTCGGTTCGATATGGGAAGAGTCAACAGCTAACCAAGATACGGTTGGCCCCATCCTGTCGGGGGTTCGGCTCACCCACTCATGAAAGTTTGCATTTCGTGTTAACTTTCAATTAGTAATGATTGATAGCATTAGTTCTGCACAAAACCCAATACAGTAAGAGATAAAACCATCGACAGGGACGCCTCTAATGTCATGAAGTGAGATAGGCCGGTTCCAAAACCAAGCGCCCCGTCCGATTCGGCGGAAAGCGAAAAGGAGAAGGCCGGAATGGGAGCAATAAGGAAGCTCGGACTCATCCGTTCGGCCTACGATGTCTTCGAGTTTTCGGCGGAAAGAGGGGACGCATGAACAACAAGCCGACGGATGCACCTGTGTCCTGAAAAAGCCATGGTGTCATATCGACGAAAATTGGGGATCTCGGGCCATCAAAATGAGTAGAAGACGTTGGAGATACCGTTGAATTGCATGTGTTAGAAAGTTCCGCATGAGATAAATGGTGTCGATCAATTAATATATATCCAAATCGAATCATAACTCACTAACTTGTTTAAGTGAATAATGTGGATTAAACTAAATGTATTGGCGAAGGTTAAGGTTGAGATGTGATTTGAACCACATTCGGCTGTTCTCATTAATGAAAGGGCAGAAAGATGGTAGAGCACTCCGTACCCCCTAGGGTTTAGAAAATTGAAACTCAACTCAATTGCTGCAAATTTTTCTCAATTTCAGCAATTTAAGATGTTGGAGAATGGCAGCTATTGGCAACTATGTCAGATCTACGACGTTTTCCATTATGGGGAGATGGGTAGGATGATAAATATCTATGCCCTGCACATTCAACATTTACAGGGGAAAGAACTTGAAGCGGGGGACGTGTCATCATCGGGTCCCCTCCACTCCGCCGCCCCCGGCAATTGCCAACATGAGCTACGGCCAATGCCAACGATCACCACCGCCAGGCGTCCACCTTCGGCCTCCATAGCATCGACCAAAACGGCCACATTTTCTCCAATGGTATCGCTCTTCTCTCTCCTGCTTACTCTTATCTTTGCCTTGCCGCGGTGGCCGCGGCTGCCCTTGACCCTTAAGCTTCCTGCCATCGAGGCCTCAAATCGAAGACGATCGAAGGCGGCCAACCTTGAAGATCCAAACAAAACAAATGGTCGATTTCTAGAGTCTAGACCAGGATTTAGGCTCTTGACGAGCTTTGATCTAACTCTCGTCAATTGTAATCATCCTCAACACTGCAGAGCCCTCATTGACAGTGGTGACCAGGAGAGAGAGAGAGGGATGAAAGTAACTCAATAATTATCCCTTTTCGCCATCCCATATCGAGCCTTACCGTTTTGCTCTTTGCTACGTAGGTTTTCCCAAGAAGTCGGCCATTTTAATAAAACTCTCTCCCAAACATGCTTCAAATTGGAGTTCTAAGTTAAACCAGCCATTATGTTAATGAGTGAATTTCAATTTTCACACTATATTTTAAAAAGGCTCTTTATTTGATAGGTGCGTCATCCTAAAAACCTGTCAAGAGCTACTTCTTATCCAGACTCTCTATTCCTAACACACGCAATGTCCTCATCAAATCGAGAACATGTTATAATGGCAAACATAGTTGTGTGATCGTTTTTTTTTTTTTTGGGACATTTTGGCCGCACTCCTTGGTTACATCTATTACAGTGTCTAATGAACCTTATCTATTTCAATACCTAAACGAAACGACCTCGTAGCCATTTTTTAGTGCCAAAGAAGCTTTACCGTTTCGGGTCCAATCAAACGTTGCATCCCAATCATTTGGGAGAGAAGCAGCTTGCTCCAGCCCAGTTAAGTCTCTTAACTCACTATGCTTGCCAGCTAAAGCCCAAGCCTATATGAGATGGGGAAAACGCAGGTTGAAATAAGAGTTATCGATGGCCTCTTGCAGTTTATTATATTCTCACGAGCTCCCTTCAAGCAGGAGACCTAAAATTAATCCCGTGGAAGTTCACATTAAAGGCAAATCCACTTCCTGAACTCCACAGGGAGAGAGACCTATTAACAGTATAATTTATAAATACACAATCCACCATCTTTTCCATGGTCTTCTCAAACAAATAGAAGCATATCTTCCTCTAGTTAAGGAGGTCTTAAAGGTATTTTTATGAATGATAATTCACTACCATGCTTTTTAATCTGGTCCTTTATGATAATTCACTCCCATGCTTTTTAATCTGGTCCTTTTAGTCCAAACTTGACAATGTAATCCTTCCTGCAAATTTTCACCAAAATCGTTAATGTGGACATTGACCATAGACCGACAGAGATAGAGAGAATACAACTCATGCAGGTTTAACTCATTTTCAGCGAGAACTTCCCTAACTTGGAGTTCACAATTAGATCACCACTTTGACTGATTCAATATGTTGAACCCCGTTGAGAAAATTTCAGAGAGATGTCATTTTTTATTCCCAAAAACTTTAACGATCTTATCTCAACTTTAGCAAGAAGGATGATTATAGAAACAGAGACTGCTTCTGCCACCTTACCTCAAATAAGGCCAATCTATACTCAGTTTCTTTTTCAAATCACGAATTCTAATGTTGATCTGAGATTCTTAAAGTTATCAGTCAAACATACGAAAGGCAGGTGAGTTCTACTAGAACTATGTGGCCGAAAAAGATCCTCCCAGATAGTGAACCGTCATAAACACGTAGTCTACTGTCAGTTGCATTTCCACTAACATAGCAGCAGAAGCGCACCCCAAAAAATTTTCTCATGCGGAAAGAAAGACTCGAGCCTAGTTGCATTGGAGAGAACCAAAGCCAAGAACAGATATCTTCAACAAGCACCAGACATGTACCTAACGAGAATGTAGCAAGCTTCACTTCGCTTTTAGCAGAAATTTGAGCATTGTAGCATCACACTTTAGAGCACCACGAGTCAAAATCATGCTGATTGTCCACTTTGACACGACATCCTAAGCTCAAAAGGTCAAGAGAATGGACTCCTGTGATAGCTAATTATTCAAGATCAGTCAAATTACACAAAGGAACCTTGCTGTGTCTGGATGAAACACTAAAAAAGCGTTCTTATCATGAAAACGGAATCAATTGCTGTAAAAACTCAACGAATAAATGCCAATTGCGGTGACTGAGGTAATTTGCCATTCCCTTTGGTATAACAAAACAAGCAATCCTTACTGTGGTTACCTTGGCATAAAGACCTCTTAACTGACATCTTAAGAAGCCCTCGAATGTCTGGAACTCTTTGCTCTGTGCCTGTAGAAAACTATTTCTGCAGTCATTATAAACCAAGAGATTAAATCAGATGACTTTAAACAGTTCTAATAGTATAAAAAAGCCCACTGTCGCTCAAATTCTCAGAAAGAAATACATTATGCTGAATGGAGATTGTCATTAATCTGCCCACTCTGCTCTGTCCATGAAATGGTAGCGTCATAAGAGAGCCAAGGCTCATGCATGTTAAAACCTTCTCCAAGCAACTTGTTTGTTAATCTGCTGACATATCTGCATCAGATTTCACTGAGGCAAGCATGATCTACATGTGAAGAAACCACTGAAATTGCAAGCATTCACTTCTATCTACCAGCCCAAAAATAAAAAAAAATCATTTGCCTGTAGAATGAACATTGAAGCACGGCAGCAATGTCCCAAACCGACCCCCCCTCCAATTTCCTCGAACCAAATGACTTCGACCGACTACTTTCTGCGGGATCATGTCAGCCTCAACCTCTGGTCGCTCGATGGGTTCTGCTAATAAAATCCTTCTTTTGCCTTAATTCACTAAATCACAGTCATACATAACATGGAGTGTTGTCGAAATCACTACTCGACCAAAGGCATCGTTTGATGTGTAGAATTGACGCAGTTGTCAATACTTGCTTTGGCCCTTTTACAGTTCAGTAGATAATATGATTTAATTGCGAATTTAGTCTAACTGATGCCAATAATTAATATGGAAGAACATCCGATTCAAAAAGCTTCTTCGATTCAGTGTATCTAACTAGTCGAACCTCATCACCGAAACTCAGATAATTAACTAACAGAACATTATAAGATCGACTGTGTTGTGTTTGTGTGTGAGCTCCTCAGAACCACGTAGGGGTCCACCCCAATTAATTATCAATTAGCACGTACCACATTCTTAAGAAAATTTCGGGATTGTCACTTGTCATCTGGTTGGGTGAATCACCTAAGAGTAAATAGCGAAACAATTGCCAGAGGTAAGCATACAGAAAATGGTCGACCTGGCTCCATTTTTCAGTAACATGAAAGAGACTTCATGGTCGCCACACTGTTTTAAGGTAAAGTGTCCTCGCGAACGACTTCAATTGGATAAATAAGGAAGGAAAAAAAACCAATCGACTCAGCTAAATTACAGATTCAATTTCATATATTCAGCATTTTCAACTCAATCACTGGTAAATGTAGAGCCTCAAAAATATATTTCTGTAAGCTAAGATCACAACATGTTTGTCTGAGAATGTCTACACTTTTCGAGCCAGGGTCCTTTGCTTCGTTGCATGCTGAACAACCTTTTCCTCCACATGAAGGCCTTTTCGCCGCCTCACGGCGTCAATTAGCTTTCTCGCTGTATTCGGAAGTACACTAGAGCCATCTCCAAACTCCTCGATTTCCTCTTCGGTTTTGGGCACAAAGAAAGGATCCTCAGGAAGTGCTTCCCAGTGACTAAGTACAAGCAGAGCACTAGCGGCTCCACCTGTCCATCTCCTTAGCTCATCCGCAAAACCAAAACTTTCAGCAACTGGAACATATGCATGGACAGTGAATAGCGGTGACCCTTCCTGCATTTCCTCCTTCAGAACACGAGCCCTTCTCCTACCCAAAACAGCATACATTGATCCCAAGTTTTCAGTTGGAGTGTTTAACTCACAGAAATACATGGCTTCAACAAGTCGGGGTTTATTTCGGAGAACTGCTGCTCTGCAGGCATCTTTGACTGTTGCCATAACTTGCCCAGTGAAGAGGGCATGCTGCTCAGGTTGTTGATTATATTCGGCTTCATCAGATTTGCCTGCCAAGGGAGAAAGATAGGCCTCAACAACAAAAGCTAGGCCCCACATTGGTTCATCACACAAGGGGCCAGATGATGTAGCCAGTTGAAAACCAGATACAATGCCACTCTCAAGACTCCTTGCTTCATCATACAATTCTGGATTAGATTCTACAAATTGCTGTGCAGTTATATCATCACAACCAGCATTATCCAGGAATCCTAATCTTTCAGAGACATAGGCTGACCCTCGAACAAGAACAGCTTTGCCGGAAATATTTTTCTTGGAGTCTGGAGTGAAGAGTATATTTGGACCCACATGCCTAGGCCCAAGTGACCAAATCCTCCTGAGGAACTTAAGCCACTTTGCTCTACATTTATCAGCACGATCCTTGTCATTCACAGTGGCTGAGTTGATCTCACTATCTATTGCATCTATTATACGTTTCTTAAGTGCTTCAGTTGGATTCTCCTCTTCCTTCATTCCAGATTGCTGTGTTTCAACTATTTTACTGCTCCGTCCTTGCTTACCCCCTATAACATCCCCAAGGAGGTCAGCACTTTCGTCAAGCAGCTTAGTTAGTGCAGTTGGCAGTTTCATGACTTGCACTCGAATAGTACACCTTCCGTTTGGAGTAGTCTTCTCAACATAATCTGAGCTCTTAGATAATGATTTCAGGTTTTCTAGTGAATTGGATTGATCACCTTCAATAGTCTCGTTATAGGAAACGAGGGGCGGTGAGACTTCTAATCTTACCTTAGCAAACCTCTCCTTCAAATCCTTTATGCACCTCTCTAGATGAACCTCTCCTGCAGCAGAAAGCACATGTTCACCTCTACCAGAAACACTGACTTCAACAAATGGGTCCGCTCGGTTCAGAAGCCTCAATCCTCTCATAAGGGAACCCATATCTGCTGGGTCAGATGGCTCAATTGCCACACGGAGGGTTGGAGCAACTTGGAAAACCATGCTTGAGAAGGGCCAACAGTTCATAGTGGATGAAAGGGTTGCACTTTTCAATATATGCTGACCAAGGCCACGGATGGCAACAATACTCCCTGCCTTTGCAGAAGAAACAGGTTTTAAGCCTTGACCCATCATCAAGTACAATGAATGCAAGTCAGCTTCCTGCACATGCTTTTGCATCGATTCTCCCTTGAGGGGATCATACAAAGCCGAAAGCACAAAAACTCTCTGTCCCACAGAAAGAACCCCGCTAAAAATCCTAGCAAATGCAAGAAAGCATTCATCTGATTCTCCACCTGGGCCTTCCTCATTTGAATTGTTCAACACTTCCCCCTGTGGACCTCTTTGAGGTAGCATTTTCACTGGGATAGCAAACATCTTGGATACAAAAGCAACACATGGTGCATCGTGACTACCATTGCAATTCTCAACAGATCTTCTAACAAGCTCCGCCTCTGCAAGCACTTTTGAGTCCACTCCACTATCTAAAACTTCTCTCTTTGGAAGCAATCGTGAGATGCGAAATGATTGCGCGGCAATTGGATCTGGCATACACCTAACAACCATGGATAAAATTGCATCAGAAAGAGGGAGCCAGCGGCTCATTATAGCTTGCAGCATTACTTTCGGATCCTTATTCTGGAGCTCACGAGGTGGTATGGATAAATTAAATGATTTGATGAGCTTCTCAAGCATCTCTTTCTGCCCATCAGGTTCTAGAGCTGCCTGGTAAACCTTCCAAAGTGGCTCCAGCACAAACTGGACAAACATGGGTTTAGCCTTAATGCTTCCTCCACCTAGTGCCTTCTTACCCACTATCATCTTCGTTTTGTTATTGTAGTACCTCGGACCCCAAAGTGCTTTCTGCAGCGCAGCTGCACTGGCTCCAAGCTTCGATGCATAAAACTCAGAAAACTCGCTAATACTAAAGCCCCACCCATCTAATGCACACACAAATGCCACGTTCCCTTTCTGGGGTTGAAAGGTATCTTCCTCATCATCTTCGATCGACTGCAGATTCTCGTCATCAACCTCGTCACCCGCAGAACTCGTGAGCATTGAGTCCACGTCTGACAAGTACTTCTCCGACTTATAAGCGCTCACGATCCCATTAACCTCGTGGACTATCCTCAACAACCTATTATAAGCCTCCACGGGGCTCAACTTCAGCTCACAAATCAACCTATCAATTTTGTTGAGCACCAAGCAAGGAGTGAGCTTTTCAATCCAAGCTTGGCGCAACACGGCATGGGTTTGTATGTGCACACCCTCTACGGCATCCACCAACACTAACGCCCCATCGCTCAGTCGAGCGGCGGTGGAGACTTCGCTACAGAAGTCCATGTGACCGGGGGAGTCTATGAGATTAATCGAATAGCCCTTATAATTGAGAGCAATGGAAGAGCTCTTCATCGTGATAGCACGCCTCTGTTCCTCGTCCAGATAATCCATGAACCGAAGCTTACCTGCGAGTTTCGGGTGGAGCAACCCGCCGCCGCAGGACGCGATCAGGTGGTCGGCGAGGGTGGTCTTGCCGTGATCGACGTGAGCGAGGATGCATATGTTCCGGACCTTCTTGGCATCATCGGGATCACCCATCGTTTCTCCTCGGCCCCTCAAACCAACGTCAAATCAAGAGGGGAGAGCTCCGGCAAGTTCAAAAGTGAAGCCGAGGCGAGTCGGCGCCGTTCGGCGACGAGCTTTAGCGGCGAGTTTCGAGGAGATGGAGCTGGCGGCGGAGGATCGAACTCTTTGATTCTGGTTGGGGCTGCTTCTTCTTCGGTCGCGTGAATCATCGTGATTTTGGGTTTTAGGGGAACGCAAGAGGAGGACCAGTAAAAGGGGAAATGCCGTTCGTTAATTATAAAAGCTTAAATAAATTTAGATAATAACGAAATTTTTTTAAGAGTAACAAAAGATTATGTGAAGTATTATAATGAATCTCCTTCATCAACTATAAAGCCTTTAAAATGTTAGTATAACGAACTCTTATGAAAGAATCGCGAAAAAATTATGATAAATTATTATATGAGAATTGTTTCTTGTAATTATGAAATTAGCATCGTGTGTTTTATTCTTGACAAAGAAAAATATTTCTTTTGTCTTTCTCAAAAAAGGACCCAAGAATTTTCGGAAATTATAAAAAAAAATTTGCTCCTTTACAAATTTAATGTAAGGCTGAGTGAAAACAACACGCAATGGGGAGCCAAAGTCTCAAGCTTCACAATTATAGATCAAAATTTAAATTATTTGAGATGAGATTTGCAGTAAATCTAAAATTAGTGTTCGATTTATAAATATATATAAACTAAATAACTATTACAATATATCATTAAAAGACTTGTACAATGCATATAATATGAGAATTTTTTTTTTACTTTAGCAATGTCGTGAAATTTAATTATAATATTTATATTCCTTTTGTATGACCAATATTAGTAATTTGATTAAAATTTTATTTTATTTAATCAAAATATTCTTTTTACATAAAAAGAAAGTAATACCTTTAAGAAATACTAATACCTTTGAGTTTAGGGATCCAATTGGTGAAAATAAAAGCTCAAGATTGAAATGCTCAAATTGAAAAACTTTAAGAAATACCAATACTTGTATTCCTCACAAAAATCATCCTCGAATTATTTTTCTTCTCATGCCTATAGTTTAGGCCATCCATTTTCAACACCCCCTAAATTGTACTTTCAGTTTTGGAAAAACATGCATTTTAGTCTTTTGAAGTTAATGCCTTTAGGGAAAGAGTTCGGAAACTAGAGTATTCAACTTTTAAATATAAATTATTTAAACTACAATTGCGGAATTGACACAAGTTTGAATAACTTTTTTGTGCACATGTTATTCATGTTAGGGTTCAGTGCACAATCACAAGAAAATATAGAATAAAAGCAAGAAAAAAAAATAAAAAAATATTTTTATTTTGGTTCATCATTAAACTAAGATTACATCCAACATAATATTTCACTATGATTAACACATCGCACATTTCTATTACATCCATCAATTGTAAAAGAAAAGGGTCATATATATCTTATAGTTATTTATGGACCAAGTCCAAACTATCAACAAAATTTGATATCAAATTATAATCATAACACTATCTCTATGACCCTTGCCAAGGTGGCCCCCGGGAACCCCTTCAATTCACCAAGGAGTAGAATCTTCATGCCTTCCTATTGTCAGGGAGTAAGAACCACACCGAACCACACCCCAACAAGTCATCCACATAGACTTGTTCATTTGGCAGGCCTAGGTGGACTTGAGTGGGGCTTGTTTAGGGTCGAACCTCCAAAGGCTATTGACCAATGGCAACTTTTCTATTTTGAATTTTCGGCTTAAAAAAATTAAAGAAATTTTTTAGGACCTTGTGTTATTTCATTTCGTTAGTATAACCTAAGGGTTTTATACAATTTTCCTTTCCTATTCTAGAATTTGAGCCTATCTTATCCTACTAGTGTTTGTAAAATTTAAACATCAAGGTGGAACTTTTAATAAAGCATTCTTCTATAGACTGCTATACAGATACAAAGAATGGACCGGGCTTCAAGGTTATTGCCTAGGCCCAGACTCCCACATTCCGAGCTATTTTTTGTCTAGGCCAGCCCAACGGGCCTATAATTTCCAACAAAGTGGCGGGTCTGAGCGGGCCCACAAGGTCCATTATCCAACCAAAGAACAGCAACGACAGTTAGCAACGCTGCTGCTTGCGAATGTCTACTCTTTTGCTGCACATAGTCCTGCACCTTCCTTGACTTTCAAATCATGTGCGAGCATTGAACAAGATCAAGAACTGATATCATTCATTTTCCCAACCTAACTAGGCTAGAGCTATGCAGGAGGCTAGCCTGTAGTGCCCAACATGGAGTGAAGAGGCATCTGCAGAAACCCAAACGGTTTACGTAGATTGACCGCGAGAAGATATAACAGGTCACAAGGACATCACTGTCAAAACTGGCACGTATACGACCCTCCCATTAACTAACCCATTAATAATACATAGGGCCATGTTCGGGTGCTAGCTGTTCAATTACATTAGTGATGGATGATCAACGTTAGCGACGGGATGGACAAGCACACAGGCCTCGTGGGTCCTCGTCTTTTAAGCCCTTGGCTTCCTCATTCATGATAGCCTGAGCCAATGATATGATGCAGTGAGCAGCGAGAAGATATGTTTGCGAAGAGTCAGCCCAGGGAATCGGAACCAGTAGGGCATTGACGTGGTGGTGGGTGGGAGCAATAAACCCCAGTTTTATTATCATAAAGATTTGATGATGCGATGGGAGAGAGAGGGAGAGGGTAGTTGCACTCTCTTCATCACCTACACGCACCCACTTAAAGAATGAAAGCATTAAAATATACAGATTGCGCTATAATGGCTCCATCAAGCAAACATTCATTTCGTTTGGGAACAGGCCCGTCTTCCCTTTCGCAGGAACGAAGCCTTCGCGTCTGCTCTCTCACCCCAACAGAATCTTTTGGGACATTCAAACACTTATATTACGATGGAAAAAGTAAAAGAAAAGAAAGAAGAACATTACATAGTACATCTCTCTCTCTCTCTCTCTCTCTCTCTCTCTGCTGAGCTACTTCTTAGGGTTTTAATGGGGTTCGTTTGACTAAAAGCTGATTCCAACGGAGTTTCCATATAGGTCACCCTTGTTTAAATCGTCGTAGATCTCTCCTCGAAAGGATGAACTCTCGTTTTGTCCGAAGGCGACATTGAGAATGCCTAACCTGTTTTTCTATCCAACCTGCATGGATAAGGACACCATTCGACTGTATCCTTATTGCATGCGAGAGCGAATGACCTATATATGCGGTTATTTTCTGAGGATGTCTGATTTGATACGCCATTATATGAGGATCTTAATAACGATGGACTGAGACATGCACCAAAGCTGCAAAAGTAGAGACATAGCTTTGGAATGGTATGCGTGGTTCTTAGGGTTTAAGCCCAGAAGGCGGTTCTATCTGTATGCCTTCCCATTCAAACACAAACAGGATTAGAGAACTTCTTGTTTTTTGGTGTGGCCATGTTCAACCCATCTTTTCTTCTAAGTCTAGAAATTTATGCTCACCTTGTAAATTCAAATTAATCGGCAATGTTGTTTAATTCTTCTCGTGTTCAGAATTTAGAAGAGGTAGATATCATTTCAATAGTTCGTAGTCAGAATGCGCAAAATATTAATATCTCTAATATCCGAAAACACGAAACTTCATTACATGAATATCAAACTTGGAATTTTGTTCTTTTTTATAGAAAAGATCTATTCAGAAATATGATAAGTCAAGCTTGCGACCTCCTCTCTAAAAATAGGAAATACTCGTTTTTAAAGGCGATTGGCTCGCTTCGAATAGTAAAATGTCGAATCTTCAGAGCGCATTTAATGAGGCCTAACAAGTAGTTAAGGGGATAAATGAAACCACCTAGCAAGAAGTACACTCTTCTAACATCTTCCTCCAATTAGATAGGTCGACATTACATCGGCCAGACCCCAAACATTATTCTAATGCCCCCCCCAAAAAAAAAGACTCTTTTTAATGTGCGGACACACGAAAATAAAAATTTGAAATGATAATAATCTTTTTTTGGGGGAGGGTGGGGAGGCATTAATTATGTCCTTTTGGGTTCGCATATTGTACCGAGGACCTTGAGAAAGCGTGCTTGCGCCCAGCGACACCAGCGAGCGCGGGACAGGCATCCCCCCCGAAATTCCCAAAGGCATTAAAGTCAAAGTGGGGAAGAAGAGCCGCGGGGGTACGGCGTCGGTCACCCGGTTGGGAATAATCAATGTGCGGCCCAACCCGGGCTGGCCAATCCCGTTCCCCCACCTCCCCCCGCCTCAGCCGCTGAAGCAGGTCGAAGCCTGGGTTCGGTTGGGTGCACACAACCTTTGTCCTACCGGACCACGTGCCCCGCTTAATTGGCCGGCCCCACTGATCATTTCCTTTCTACCTTTTTCCTTGTCAAAACCCATTACATTTATATGTAGGTACACGTATCCACCATTATAATAATTAAATAAACCGCACATTCATCTCGAAATTTATTCATTTATTTTGAACAGTCGATAATATTTTCGTAAAATCTCGAACAATATAAAGTGAGCAATCCCGAATTCAAACTTTTCTAGATTTAACAGAAAGATCGAAATGAACATGATTTAAAATTGAATTGACATTGTCAATGTAATTATTTCGATATCTTCTCTTCACGTGCGTTTTTTGTGCCTCAAGAAGTACATGTTTAAAAGAAAATCATTTTAAAGATAAATATATGATAACGAGTTCATCCTCGCGATGGGAGTCTTGTTTAATCACATCATTAGCATCATATATGATAATGACTCGGAAGTCGAGGAATGGTTCTAGCTTAGGACTTGCCAATGTTGGGGATGGAAGCAACTTCCGAGATTACATTACATCAGCTTGGCAAATCGGACAACCATGTCGCGTCGATGTGGTTAGATCTGTCCAGCATGAAATTACGTCTATGCGACCTCACGACGTAACTTGACTGTGACATAAACCCAATTTAAGCTCAAAACCTAGTACCCTTCTCTAAATGCACATCCCTCGAATCCTCCAATTCAAACATCTCCAAGCGGTTTTCCCCTTTAAGCAAGCAAGAAACAAAATGTCGAGATCGGTTGAACATCAAACACGTAGGCAGACCAAACAGGTTTTATGCTATAATGCAACAATTATTCTGGAGACATTTACACCGACAACTTTAATCGATTCAAAGGGTGACGTAACGGATTTTTATCGGGTGTTTAGATGAGCATGACCAATTCATATTATTGCTGGCCTATCGTCGCGGCATTTTTTGAACCGATTCGATGTCCTAATTTCAATACCTCTAACATTGCTCTTCAGTTAATGTTGAAGGACATGGGTATGGAGTCTCTCTTGGTCAACCGACAAGAAACAAAATAAGATTTCACCGTTTCAATGCAAACTTTTTTCTTGTGGAATATATATGGCTAACATCGGAAATCGAAACCCGTGCCATTAAATATGTCTAGTAGGTATCTTGGACACATTCATTAACACAAGTCGAATTTCAAATGCCATGAACTACATTAAAGCCTGGGGCAACCAGTGAACTACAGATCTCATGACCATGCTCAAGATGCAAGATGAATATATAATAATATCGAATGCCAATAGAAATGTACAGGAGAAAAAGAATAGTGAAAAGTAATTACGAATCAAGAGCATTAAAGCCTAGCCTCTTCATTCTCTCTCTCTCTCCATTGGCAACAACTGCCCAGAACCACATTAAACATCGACTGAAAAAGGCTAGACTGATGCTCTCATTCACTTCTACCATTCTTGAATAAACCCGAAAAGTAAATTACATATACTGATGACAGGAAGATGAGATCACAGTCATATATTTTCGCTTGGACTCGCAGCATTGAATTTTGACAGTAGCTGAAGAAGAGCTACAAAAAATAAAACTTAAGTACCTACCACCAGCCAGTGACTGTTTTTTTTTTTTTTTGTTCTCCCTCTTCTTCCTCTAGTTGTGAAGAGGATTTGGACCTGTGTGAATTATCCTCTTATCTTCTTCATACACCGTGTCTGGATCTCCATTGGCATTCGTCAGCTCGTCGCCGCTAGGCTTGGAAGGTGCATGGATGGTGACCGCGTGAAAGGTATTGGCTTTTCTTGGTAGAGACTTGACGCTGCCCGCAGCAGATCGGTCGCGGCTAGTCTTCGCTCCAAGCTTAACAGACGTCTCCGATGAGACGCTTCCACTAGTCGTCGTCGCCGGCCCGGTGCTCTTATCTTGCACCGCGAGAAGCAGAATCAGCTCCGCCGAGAAAACTACGACGACCCATAACAAGAAAACTGCGCTCCTCGCTCCAATATAGTGTCTCCTTCCTGTTCTTGTTCTTGCAGACTCCGCAGAGGCTGTCATCGCACTGACTTGAGTAGAAAGTCCAAAAAATGAGATCGCTAACGCTGAAGCAGACTTGGGAGCGAGACGAAAAGTGGGGTTTTGACTGAATTCTGAGAAGAGAACCTTCTGTGAGAATTTTGAGAGAGAGAGAGAGAGAGAGAGAGAGAGAGAGAGAGAGAGGAGAGACACAAAACCTAGGTTCTTCCTTATCTTATGGGTCCAGTCACATGACCCTTGATTCCTGGAACCTTCTTATAATTTCTTATAGAGCAGAGTGTGTGTTGTGAATATCTTGGAGTTGGGAGAGCTTTGATTTTGGGGTGTTTTTTGGCATCTGGTGGCTTGGTTGCTTCTGGGTTTGGCGCAATTGTTTCCTTTTTTTCTTTTTCTGTACTGATACGGCTTGGAGAGGGTGCTGTGGGGGGACTGTCCAGTATTAATAGCCGTTGTCCCCGGAAATTTTATAAATCTTGCTGTATTTTATTCCCCAATTTGCGTGGTACACTGTAGTGAAGTTTGAAGAGGGCATGGGTCAACAGACTTTGGCTCCTTGGACCCCTCTTCTGTATTCTTGCTATGATTGGCCATACCAAGTTTAGCTCCTGTTGGGTTAGCATAGATTTTGCATCGTTAACACCCTTCTTGATCAAGAATCAACAAAGCATCCTAGAGAATCGCGAAATCTTATAATGTATAATTGCTTTTAGGGGCTACTGACATGGGTATAAACAACTGCGTGTGCACAATGAGGTCGGTCCTTTATGACACATCTTTTGGGTATCGACCACTCATAATCATCAGGTAAAATTTTCGAATAGAGTTAATAATGCAATAAAGTGACGTGATCCACCAAACGCGGCGCCATGGCATCCATGGAATGATGCACTTACCTTCTTTCTACACTTACCATCCATGAGCACAGGATAGAGATTCGACTATTTGAGACTTATGTAATACTCTGCAAATCCTTCTAACTAATTAAGTACTGCATTCGACATTTACAAGTGGTCCTAACCCACGAGACTCGAAACAGGTGATCTCCAACCGTCCATGAGCACGGGATAGAGATTCGACTATTTGATACTTATGTAATACTCTGCAAATCCTTCTAACTGATTAAGTACTGCATTCGACAGGTACAAGTGGTCCTAACCCACGAGACTCGAAACAGGTGATCTCCAGCTTATGAACGGGAAATCTTCCCCAATCACAATTAATGGCGCCACCCCTGAAGTAGCTTTGCTTTTGATTATACAAGACCGCATCCAGGATATGTGACGACGCACGGAAGATTTGCCCTAAAAGCATTCTTGAACAAAACAACTGGGCCTCAGAGCGAATGAGTTCCCATAAGGGCTCAGGAGGGTTGAGAGCCCAACTACACAGGAGAGATTTCTTTCTCTGGGCTTTACGATCCGATCGGAAATAGCGTGACAGTGGGCTGGCTTAATTTGATTAGATTCGGCCCATCCAGCTTCTGCATTCTCTGATAAGTACTTCAAGATCCCCCTCGGAGGTTGAACAGCTTCAGTTAGATGGCTTCTTTTGTTAATGGGCCAGGCCTAAGCCCATGTTTCCTCGAGCATATTTGGACATTTTATAGGCCCGAAAGGTGTAAACGGACTCATGACTTTGGCCACGTGATGTTTGGAGCTCAGGCACGTGAGGGCGTCTTCCTCCCGTCCTCTCTGCTCACTTTCTAGGGTTTGTCTGCACCTTTGCTCTTTCTCAAGACCGAACGGAAATCCGTCGTCTCCCTTCATAGGAGCTGCCAGGTACCTGAGCAGAAGGAGCTTTCGCTTGTTCCGTAAATAATGGATCGTGGAGCTTCCGGTGCCGGTGAAGGGTACGTGCCTCCACCTGAATTCGTGGAAGATTGGAAAGAAGCTCTGGTTGATCTCGACGCTTCCGACTCCACTGAACTTTGGCTCATTCAGTGGCCTACTAAGATGGTAACCATGATCCTTCGCTATCCGTGCCCTCTGTTCTTCGCTGAAGGAATTAAGAACCAATGAGGGATAGTGCAGGGCTTGTCTGGTCTCTTTGTGTTAAATTGGATTTTGCTCTTCTGAGATTTTCATGTTGTGGATTATGAGGTTTGGAGGATACTGTCCAGTTTTATTTTGAGCTAGATGGCGCGCATCCGCGCTTTTTGACATTGTTCTTGCTAAAAAATTCCATCTTGAATATTTTGGATCAATATCATGGAATCGATATGATTGTCTATGCCCTTTCTGGTCATTGCAGCCTCCTGATTTGGATGGCCAAGAACTCAAACTCAAACTTCATCGTGACGGAAAATTGGGGGCTTTTGAGGATTCATCTGGTATCCCGTTGATCCTTCTCGCAGACGAACAGATTTTCTTGTGCTACGTACGATTCCTTTTGTGTGGCTTAGCTTGCTTAGCTGTCTTAATGCGTCGTTGCTCTTTGTCGAAGGCAAGGAATATGATGTGGTTAGTTTTGCTGCTCAAGAGCCCGATGCAACAGTCTTCACGTCCTCCTCCTCAGGTCCAAGAATCGGTACGCGCTACTATGCATTTTGATGCATTTCATTTATCTTTTCAGATTTTTTCGACTGTGCCTTGAGTATGATAGTTGAGGGCATTAGCGTTATGTTGATGTGCTGTAATGGATTATACTCTAATAGGGAAATACACTTCGCTTCTCATGTTCATCTGTTTATTCGAATTGAGCTGTGTCATACATGTCCTAAGGTGAAATCTGTGAAAGTGGCTTCCTCCAATACTTGCTCTTCGATAATTTGCTGGTGC